>SJYA01003916.1:11168-46145 GCA_006410615.1 Neotragus moschatus | reverse complement strand
GTGTGTGTGTGCAATGCTCATCCCTTTATTCATGTCCAGCACAAAATGATGCCCACCTCTGGGACGGGGGAATTGGAAATGTTTGGGGAAAATATAGCCAATAAACAGGACTGATGCAGGATTGTGGCCAGTGAGAGTACATTCCTTGGGCCTGTTGTACCCTCCCTGGGCCTGTTGGAGGAGGCATTAGAAATTTTGGGGGTGGGGCTCCCAATACCAGGACCTATCCAGACTCCTCTTCTAGGTCTTTCTGGCCTTCCTTTTCTTTCCACATCAGAGAGAGGCTTAGGAATGTTTTGAGGTGTCTCCAAAGACCAGTCCTCAGGCAGGAGGAAAGCCAAGTTCAAGGTGCCTCCACAGTCTCCAGACCGGTGTTGGTGATGACCCCCTCGAGAGGGAGACATCAATATCTTCAGAATGTACATCCACCTTTTAGTGTCTAAGTGAGACCATGGCCATAACTGAGGTGCCCTCAGGACCTGGTACAGGGCTAGTATCTGACTCTAAAGGAAAAGGTGCCTTCCCAAAATGTTTCTTGGTCCCCCTCCAGTGACCAAGACATAAACAGCCTGCCAAGGAGGCCTGGAGAGGGCTCTGGGCTCTACCACAGTCCCATGAAGGCATGGCAGTCAGCAGCACCCAGTTGAATGTTCATAGTCCCAAACCAAATTGGAAGCAGGGGTAGGTGGAGTGGACACAGCTATGGTCCTTCGTGGGCCCGTCATTAGTGTGCCTCCAAAAACATTTCCAAGCTCCCCTCAAGGGTAGGGGCATGCCACCATGAACCTGCCAGGGAGGCCTGAGAAGACACTGAGGGCCAGGCCCTGATCCTGTGTGGGTCTGTACATTGGATGGCTTCTAGAAGTTCATCCTATGTGGGCCCTCAACTATGTGAGGTCATTTTTGATGTGCCCCCAGAAACTGTCCTATTTTGGTGGTGGACACCAGCCTGTGACTGATATGGAGGCTCTAGGAGGGTGCCTTAGTCTCAGCCGTGGTTGCTAGATCCCTCTTACAAATGAGGATTGGACTGAGCTGGCCAGAGAGGTCCCTGGAAGGGCACCTTGTGGGACCCAGTCATAGAAGTCCCTTCTAAAATATTCTTAAGTTCCAGTCCAATGAATGGGAACCACTGAGAATCAAGAAGGGCACACGCAGGCCTGGTGGTATCCCACGTGGGCCTGGTCATTGTGTGCAGCCCCTCCAAATGTTTTCCTGTCCCCAACCAGAGGAGGCACTGCAGGTGGGTTAGATGCAGCCTGAAATCACACCCAGGGCAGGTCATCAAGGGCCTGGTCACTGGAGGCAGCACCCAACAACTTCCCTAAACTCTCATAGGTGGTGCAGACTGGCCTGAAATGGCCACGGAGCTTCATGAGGTGTCCCAACCATGGTGTCCCAACCATGGCCCTGGTCATCTGTGGAAGACGTTTCCAAGTCGTCTCTGTGCATAGCGCTGGGTAGGGATGCCATGAAGTGGTTCTGGGGCCTGGACACAGTCTGGCCTGTTTATCATATGTGTCTGTTGAAATTTTTTCTAAGCTCCTTTTGGAGATAGAGACTGACCTAGGATGGACAGGGAGGCCCATTGATGGCCCTGTCCTAGCCACAGTCCTAGGTATGGCTCGGTGGCCAGACGTGCGTCTGAAATGTTTTTCTGTATCTGTAGAGTGGCTGGCCAGAGATGCCTGTGGAGGGGCAGATGGTTCAGTCACAGTCCCACATGGGCCCCTGTCATCTGTGATACTCCTTTAGAAAAGGTTTCCACGTCCACTTCTGGACCCAGGGAGGCATGGAGAGGGTGTCTGGGACTGGCTTCCTACTCCCAGAGTTGAAGCGCCTCACACAAGGTTTCCTACAGTCCTGAAGTGATCCGGTCAGAGAAGGATGATTGTGGAAGTTGCCCATGCCCACCCACACCGCTGCATGGGGCCTGCCTCCTGTGTTGTTGGGAACTGGTCATCCTGGGAGGCCCACAGGGTAAGAGTGGTAAGAACTCCTGGCACAGAACACTTTCACTGAAAGACCTGACGAAGCTGTAGCTTGTCTTTTGGCAGCATCTGTCTCTAGGATGACCCCTGATCCTCCCCAACCCCCACCCCAAATAAAATACCTGCTTGATAAAGCCCAACGCTGACAGGAAATGCACTATTTGTTCCAGCCAATGCCCGATGATTGGCCCCTGCCCTCCCTTTCCAGAGTACCTANAAGCTGTAGCTTGTCTTTTGGCAGCATCTGTCTCTAGGATGACCCCTGATCCTCCCCAACCCCCACCCCAAATAAAATACCTGCTTGATAAAGCCCAACGCTGACAGGAAATGCACTATTTGTTCCAGCCAATGCCCGATGATTGGCCCCTGCCCTCCCTTTCCAGAGTACCTACTAAAACAGGCTTGTAATTATTTGTACAGTATCACTTGCAACTCAGAAGCATCTCCGTCAATGACCTGAGAGCCATTCCTTGGAAATGGAGGATAAGGTCTTTGTCTTCCAGCCTTTGTCGTAACGTCTCTAACTGCCAGTGAACTACACTGCGTGTAGAACAAACTGCATCTGTACTGAAGAACCCCGTGTACTTCTTCAGCTCTCTGCCCAGCCACCACACTCCCCTCCCTTGTACTCCCCTAAAACACACTCACTGGAACAGAGCTTAGCTGTATTCCTGTATTCCTATACAGCTTAGCTGTATACTGTCAAAAGTTACTAGTAAAATCTGTTTTCATGGCTTTAACTAATGTCTGGCTCTTTTACAGGGAGTACCCGGGCCTGGCTGACTCTGCTTGGTCAGTGTGTCTCCCAGTGTTTTCTAGGCATCTGTGGTGGTGGGGACATCCCAGGATAGACAGGCAGGCCCTGCAAGCACCAAGGCTGGTCACAGTCATGTTAGGCAGCAGCAGGGCATGGTAATTGTGTGAATCTCCCTTATCATTTCCAGTTCACCCCCTGGAGTGGGTACAGTGGTCTGTTGAGCAGGGGGCCATAGGTTGCACACCTGGTCATGCCTCAATCATGTGGGGTCTTGGTAATGGGTTCAGTTCAGTTCAGTCACTGACTTGTGTCCGACTCTTTGCGACCACATGAATCACAGCACTCCAGGCCTCCCTGTCCATCACCAACTCCCGGAGTTCACTCAGACTCGCGTCCATCAAGTCAGTGATGCCATCCAGCCATCTCATCCTCTGTCATCCCCTTCTCCTCCTGCCCCCAACCCCTCCCAGCATCAGAGTCTTTTCCAATGAGTCTCAACTCTTTGCATGAGGTGGCCAAAATAATGGGTAGCCCCCACCAAAAAATGTCTAAATGTGGGGAATGGGGCCAGGACTGTTTGGTTTGCACCATTAGGCCAGTGGAGGTGCCACAGTCCCACCACAACCCTTCGTGGGGTGCAAGATGCTGCGCCCCATGAAGATGTTTCTGTCTCCCTCTGGAACAGGGTCCAGGAAGTTCTGTGGAGGGCACTAGGACTTCACCAAAGTAAGCCTGGGTTGGTTATAGGAGACAGAGGGACTCTGTTGCAGCATGCACCTTTCTGTGTCACTTTGGAGGGGAAATGAAGCTAGCCAAGGTGTGGGGGTGCATCAAGGAAGGACCACATGGCCCTTGGCTTTGAACTACCTTTACGAGATATTTCTAACTCGTTTGCAGAAATGGACATTGGCAGGACCATCTTTCCCTGGGAAAAGAACTACATGCTTCCTAGAACATTTCTGGAGTAGTTCTCTGGGGAAAATGCTGGTTCAGTCCTCTGGAGAAGAATTTTAAAAGGTTTTTCAAGATGTTTATATAGGATGAGGCTCAGGCAGGTTCTATACTTCAGAGAACACTTAGAAAGTATTTTCAGGAAGTGTTTCCATGATTATCACAAGCGATCTCATCTGGCTGGACCAGATTAACCTAGGCCAAACCCACTTGGCCAGAGGTGGTGGAAAGGTTTTGGGAAGTGCATGCAATGACCAGGGCAGCCCAAGACACCCCCCTTAAGACTCTCCAACCTGGTGGACATTACCTCCATGGGGAGGCTTAAGCAATATACCAGGAGGCACATCCTGTGACTGCCCTGCCTCTCCCCACCCCACAGCCTCCCCCCACCTTGTTCTGGCCGCCACTGGAGAGGAGATGTAAGAATGTTTTCCNATGCAATGACCAGGGCAGCCCAAGACACCCCCCTTAAGACTCTCCAACCTGGTGGACATTACCTCCATGGGGAGGCTTAAGCAATATATCAGGAGGCACATCCTGTGACTGCCCTGCCTCTCCCCACCCCACAGCCTCCCCCCACCTTGTTCTGGCCGCCACTGGAGAGGAGATGTAAGAATGTTTTCCGGTGGTCACTAAGACCTGCAGCAATGACACTCCTTGCACGTCCACTGTACTCCAGCCAGCTTTTATTTGACAAGCCCCCCGTGCTGTTCACCTGACAGCTGCTGCACGATCAGGCTATTCTCTCCAGTTCCACACTTTTCACACAGACTGTGCAATTCAATTACAACTCCTTGCAGAGAAATACTAGTTCTTTGCTCACCCATTCCATGTTATCCTAACATGACTCCTTGCACATCTAGGCGTTCCATGCACCTACTAGTCTACACACCAGGCAAGTCATCTGGCTTATATAACTCTCACACCTACTGTGAGCCTCCTCACTTCCAGCTGTTATACACTATTTTTCGGCTCTTTGATCATCCACTTCCACTCCTTGGACACCCACTCTCACTTTCAGCACCTGTGCTGTGTTGATTCAAAACCACTGTCTGAACACTACAGTGCATCAATCTAAGACTGCATCTTGCCCGCCTGCTTTGTCATCCAGATGCCACTTTTGCACACTTACTCTGTGTGGTTCAATGGCCACCTCTTACTCATCCACCTGTACCATTCAACATATACCTCATGAACACCCACATGGGTGCCATTCAACTTTGTCTCTTTGTAAACTATTGACTTGAAGAAAAGCAGATATACTGTGGGAAACTATGCCAAAGAGGTAGGGAAGAAGCCTGTTTTTGTTTTGTTTTTTTCTGGCTAGAGAAATACATGTATTCAAGCATATATCTTGGTTAAAAGATTACTGCTAGTCACAAAGAGATGCCTGCATGCTCAGTTGCTTCAGTTGCGTCTGACTTTTTGCGATGCTATGGACCGTAGCCCACTGGGCTCCTCTGTCCAGAGGATTCTCCAGGCAAGAATACTGGAGTCGGCTGCTGTGCCTTCCTCCAGGGGGTCTCCTGGCCCAGGGATTGAATCTTCATCTCTTACATCTCCTGCATTGGCAGGCGGGTTATCACTAGCATTACCTGGGAAGCTCAAATGCTTAGTAGATACCTTCTAAATAACTAAAATGTTTAGACTTGGAAATCTTTCTGGTTCACAGAGATTAAAGCTTTAATAAGATCTCTTGCAAACTGGGGATCCTCTTTTCTCTCTCTCAAGTACACATGTTACCCTATTAAGAGAGAGCTTTTGTCCTTGATGGAAATCAAACCTTGCCTAATAAGCTCTTCAAAAAAGATCTGCTATTTTATGTGACTGTTTTTTCCAATTTTGATTCAAAACATGAACCAGACCATCATCCCCAGAGCCTGACAATTTGTATCCCATTTGGGCATCTGCTAGCAAATATCCATTAAACCCAGCACTACCCCAGGTACGGAGCAGACGGGGAACTTCCTTTTGGTTGTAACAGCTCCTGTATCAGAAGTAGGAAAAGGAATGTCAAGATGGCTATGCTCTGGATGAGAGCAACAAGCCCTGATCCAAGACGGGCCAATTAACAGGCTGAGCAGGAATTGCTGAGGCCAGGCTCTTCCCAGTAACAAGAGCAGCTACTCAAGTCAGTCAGACAGGTTTCCTCTGGAACTTGGACTAGAGATATACAGAGGATGGGCCAAAGGAAGGAGGAACAGGGAGAAGTTCCGTGGACAGGCAGAGCTGCTTTGGGAAAGCAGCAGAGAGCAGAGAGCAGCCTGGCCCCAGCACTGGGCCTATTCCAGCCCAAGGGTCCCTGATCACACACTACCTGTCCCAGGGTGGCCAGCGGTGTCTCTGAGTTCCTAACCAAAGAGAACAGGACACAAGACTAGTCAATTAGCAGAAAACATGGATCAAAATTTCAAAATACATGATAATGATACTTGGTACTCCAAGGACAGGAGAGTATATAATACTCATTAATACTTAGTCTGCAGCACCTCGCACAAAGGAAGCTCTCAATATAAGCTCAATGACTGAACAAATATTGGAAGCAGAAATAACAAACCTTTGAGGTAGAAACTTGACATTTGAGTTCATTTGCTCAGTGTGTGGGTGATACTAAGCTAACTATAATGCACCAAAAGCCTGCCTAGAGTTTGAAGCAATACTGAGAATAATATCTCAATAGAATAATAAAAATAAAGGACCCCTCAAAATTAAAAGTCAGAATCATCATATGATTCAGCAATTTCACTTAGGGGGATATACTTAAAAGAATTAAAAGCAAAGACTTGAGGACTTACTGCATAGCACAGGGAACTATACTCAATATTTTGTAATAACCTATGGCCTTGGAATGCGGAATGAAGCAGGTCAAAGACTAATAGAGTTTTGTCAAGAAAATGCACTGGTCATAGCAAACACTCTCTTCCAACAACACAAGAGAAGACTCTACACATGGACATCACCAGATGGTCAACACCGAAATCAGATTGATGATATTCTTTGCAGCCAAAGATGGAGAAGCTCTATACAGTCAACAAAAACAAGACCAGGAGCTGACTGTGGCTCAGATCATGAACTCCTTATTGCCAAATTCAGACTTAAATTGAAGAAAGTAGGGAAAAGCGCTAGACTATTCAGGTATGACCTATATCAAATCCCTTATGATTATACAGTGGAAGTGAGAAATAGATTTCAGGGCCTAGATCTGATAGATAGAGTGCCTGATGAACTATGGACTGAGGTTCGTGACACTGTACAGGAGACAGGGATCAAGACCATCCCCATGGAAAAGAAATGCAAAAAGGCAAAATGNACCATTCAGGTATGACCTAAATCAAATCCCTTATGATTATACAGTGGAAGTGAGAAATAGATTGAAAGGACTAGACCTGATAGACTGCCTGATGAAATATGGACTGAGGTTCATGACATTGTACAGGAGACAGGGATGAAGACCATCCCCATGAAAAATAAATGCAAAACAGCAAAATGGCTGACTGAGGAGGCCTTACAAATAGCTATAAAAAGAAGAGAAGCAAAAAGCAATGAAGAAAAGGAAAGATATAAGCATGTGAATGCAGAGTTCCAAAGAATAGCAAGAAGAGATAAGAAAGCCTTCTTCAGTGATCAATGCAAAGAAATACAGGAAAACAACAGAATGGCCTAGACTAGAGATCTCTTCAAGAAAATTAGAAATACCAAGGTACCATTTCATGCAAAGATAGGCACGATAAAGAATAGGAACGGTATGGACCTAACAGACACAGAAGATATTAAAAAGAGGTGGCAAGAATACACGGAAGAACTGTACAAAAGAGATCTTCATGACCAAGATAATCACGATGGTGTGATCACTCACCTAGAGCCAGATTTCCTGGAATGTGAAATCAAGTGGGCCTTAGAAAACATCACTACAAACAAAGCTAGTGGAAGTGATGGAATTCCAATTGAACTATTTCAAATCCTGAAAGATGATGCTGTGAAAGTGCTACACTCAATATGCCAGCAAATTTGGAAGACTCAGCAGTGGCCACAAGACTGGAAAAGGTCTATTTTCATTCCAATCCCAAAGAAAGGCAATGCCAAAGAATGCTCAAACTACCGCACAATTTCACTCATCTCACACACTAGTAAAGTAATGCTCAAAATTCTCCAAGCCAGGCTTCAGCAAAATGTGGACCGTGAACTTCCTGAAGTTCAAACTGGTTTTAGAAAAGGCAAAGGAACCAGCGATCAAATTGCTAACATCCACTGGATCATGGAAAAAACAAGAGAGTTCCAGAAAAACATATGTTTCTGCTTTATCAACTATGCCAAAGCCTTTGACTGCGTGGATCACGATTAACTGCTGAAAATTCTGAAAGAGAGGGGCATACCAGACCACTTGACCTGCCTATTGAGAAACCTATATCCAGGTCAGTAAGCAACAGTTAGAAATGGACATGGAACAATAGACTGGTTCCAAATAGGGAAAGGAGCATGTCAAGGCTGTATATTATCAGCCTGCTTGTTTAACTTCTATGCAGAATCCATCCTGAGAAACCCTGGGCTGGAAGAAGCACAAGCAGGAATCAAGATTGCTGGGAGAAATATGAATAACCTCAGATATGCAGATGACATCACCCTTATGGCAGAAAGTGAAGAAGAACTAAAAAGCCACTTGACAAAGAGGAGAGTAGAAAAGTTGGCTTAAAGCTCAACATTCAGAAAACGAAGATCATGGCATAAGATCCCATCACTTCATGGGAAATAGATGTGAAACAGTGTCAGAATTTAAATTTGGGGGCTCCAAAATCACTGCAGATGGTGATTTCAGCCATGAAATTAAAAGACACTTACTCCTTGGAAGAAAAGTTATGACCAACCTAGATAGCATATTGAAAAGCAGAGACATTACTTTGCCAACAGAGGTCCATCTAGTCAAGGCTATGGTTTTTCCAGTGGTTATGTGTGGATGTGAGAATTTGTGAAGAAAGCTGCGTGACAGAGAATTGATGCTTTTGAATTGTGGTGTTGGAGAAGACTCTTGAGAGTCCCTTGGACTGCAAGGAGATCCAACCAGTCCATTCTGAAGGAGATCAGCCCTGGGATTTCTTTGGAGGGAATGATGTTAAAGCTGAAGCTCCAGTATTTTGGCTACCTCATGCAAAGAGTTGACTCATTGGAAAAGACTCTGATGCTGGGAGAGATTGGGGGCAGGAGGAGAAGGGCACGCCAGTGAATGAGATAGCTGGATGGCATCACTGACTTGATGGACATTAATCAGAGTGAACTCTGGGAGCTGGTGATGGACAGAGCCCTGGTTTGCCTGTGATTCATGGGGTTGCAAAGAGTTGGACAGGACTGAGTGACTAAGCTGAAATGAACTGAACTTCTCCTAATAGCTCTCTGGTTTTAGGAAAATTATTGAAATTTTCAGATCTTCAGGTTACTCTTTTTTTAAAGTAGCAGAAATAATAGTATCTACCTTGTTAAGGTTATTATAAGGGCCAAATTATGTGAAATGTGAAAAGTACTTGGCAACATACCTAGAATATAGTAAATGATCAATAAATGTTAGCTGACATTTACTACTAACAATACTATTGTATAAAATTTACAGGCGGCTTTCCCTTATTTCCTCTGAATCTACTTACTTATTCTTCATCCCCTTGGAGTTCTGAATCTCTCCCACAGTCATAGTACTTTTTCAGTCCCTTCTCTGTCCTTTATTTGCTTGCTGATTCAGACTCTCTTTGACCTCTATTTACTTCATGCCTTGTTTCCATGTTCAGTCTCCCCTGTAGCTGCAAACTGTCCCCAGGTGAGCAGCTGTTTACATAACCCCAGTCCCTTTTCATAAGGAATAGCCTATTACTTTTCTTTCTCCACCTCCCGTAAGTATGGACATAATTCTGGATATGCTACTTGGTAGCTGGGAATCCAGAATACAGAAAAGATTATGGATAGGACTACCTAGAAGAGAAAAGAGCATCTTTGAGATGCAAATAACTAGGATTAAAAAAGAAAAAATAGTATTGATTATACCATAACAACAACAACAACAACAAAACCCAGATCTTAAAGCAGCAAATATTAATTTATTTCTTGCTCAGGTTTCATAGCCATCTTGTGGGGCAGAGGCACAGGTTGACATTTTTTTTAGTCAGGGACCCATGTTGATGAAGTATCCACATTTGGAACTTCATCTATTACCACGTGAAGAGTAAAGGAACAGTCATCACATAGACATAACACAAGACACTTCAACTTACATGTCATTAATGTGAGCAAGGCACACTGCTAGAGTTAGAAGTTCTATCCTACTATTTGTCTGAAATATGAAGAAGCAGCTCTGTTGATTACAAAATTTTAAACAAATAGAATGGACTGTGAGCTGAGAGCATAAAACATACTTAATGAGTTTTTATATTCACCCCTTCAGATAAAAGAACTTGCCATAATAGCTATACACTAACTGCTTTTATAATGAATAAATGACCTCATATATCATATTGTAAAAATGAATCCAAATGTTGACTATACTAACAGATGCAATATCCAATGCTAATAGAATTAATATTTAAGTTTTAAAAGAGGTTATTTACCTTAGTATGCCTATGTACACATTCTTTTTGTTTTTAAAGTTCTAAATATTAAAATTCTTCAGTTCAAACCTTGAGAATATCAGAGTTTTCTATGAAGTCCTTTACCATTCAGTGTAATGTAAAGCACTCTTGGGGCTCTGCCAAAGCTTGCCATTGAGATCTTCTGAAATTACTCTAGATTTTAATTACTTAACTTGGTTTAGGAGAACACTTACAAACAAAGTTGTTAATCATGTGCACTGTAGTATTATGAAGGAATTTAATGTTTTTTCTCCCTGTGGTATATCAGGTGTCGTGTTTGCATGCTGTGATCATTACTTTGAGTGCATGTTTTAATTGTCTTCTCTCTTCACCAATGTACACCTCCTCCTAGGCCTGTAACATAAAGCTCATTTTCTATTTGCCTGTTCCCATTTCTGGAGAAAATTATTACATAGTAAAAATATTGAGTTTCTACTATGGCTTCATTTCAGTGGGCTTTATATTCATATGCTTGAATTCATTGAATGAGTCATGAATGAATGGATATATACTGAAAGCACCCTGAATAGATGTTGCAAACCTTTAAGACTGAGTATTGATGAAGATCAGTTACTGTTGTGTGATGAGGAGCTTCTTGACTTAGGAATCCTGTATATTTCTAAGTTATGTGAAAATAAGGGCTATAATGAAAGAGAAAGAAATTCAGAACACTTTTCTTGAATAATATTACCAGTGTACTTTTCAATATTACAAGAGAAAATCATAAAGTGAGCACTTTTACATATAGACTTTTTATATAGTCTATGTTCCAAAATTTTACTTTTTTGACTTAATATGCTTGATATACTGGTCACTTAATTTCTTGTTCTTCATTCTTAGTGATCAGGCTGCTAAGAAAGTTCAGTTCAGTTAAGTCGCTCAGTCATGTCCGACTCTGTGACCCCATGGACTTCAGCATGCCAGGCTTCCCTGTCCATCCCCAACTCCCAGAATTTACTCAAACTCATGTCCATTGAGTGGATGATGCCAGCCAACCATCTCATCCTCTGTCGTCCCTGTCTCCTTGAAGATATTTATAGCTTTTCTCTTTATAAATCTAGAGGTAAGGAATAGATAATTCAGCATACAGCAAAACTGAAGAGTAAAATGTTTCCCTTTTCCTTATCTGGTCCTTTTCTCCATTATCAAATACAGGTCATTTATTTTTCCTTATACTGGAGCCTTGCACTCTGCCCACCTCCCATAAAAAAATGACACTCTTTCCATTAAAACTTTTATGATCTGTTTTTTTTTTTCTTCCTGTAGTTTGTGATTCCCAAATATGTCTGAAATTTTGAACAGCATATTGATGGCTAGTGCTGTTTTTAGTTTTTATCCTTTCCATGAGGAAATTTTGTTAAAGCATTTGGAATTTTAATCTAAATATGAGACAAATAAAAAGACATTCGATTATGAATGTTTGTAATTCTCTGATTTCCAAGGAGGAGTCTTCTTGCTTGAAGGTTAAGATCCCAAAAGTTTTATGTTCTGTGGTACCTGGGAAGGAGGGAAAAAGAAACATTGAAAAAGGCAGAGACTACATAGATCTATATAATAAAGAGCCAAACCAGAGAGGATAGAGACAAGGGACTCTGGAGAAACTTATAGTAGAGCAGAGTGGTTACCTGCAAAAGATTCAAAAGCAGAGAGAGAAGTGAGAGGGAGAGAGAGAGAACAGTATCAGGAATCAAAGAGTTGATCATCAGGGCAGATCCCTTAGTCATTAAATGATGATAATGAAAAATTGTGAACAATTTATGCCAGTAATTTTGACCTCTGCATTTCTGTGGATATGTACTTAGTAGGAGAAATGCTGAGCCATGTTTTTAGCTTTATTATGGATACACAGTAATTTTATTAAGTTGATACACTTTTTACATGTCCGTAAGCTGCATATGATAGTTCTACTCCTATACATCCTTCCCAAAAGTTAGTATTGTTAGTATCTTTAATTATACCCATTCTGATGGATGTTTACAGGTATAGAAATTTTATTTGAATTTGTGCTTCCCTGGTATTAATGAAGTTGAGCACCCTTTTGTACATTGGTAAGTTGGATAGTTTTTTCTATGATGTGCTAATTTTTGTCTCCTGCCCATTGTCTAATAGGATGGCAGTCTTCTCTTTACTGATTTGTACAAGTCTTATTCATATTCTTCATATAAGTTATTTGTTGAATTATATTCACTATTAAAAATATCCTTTCTAACTCCGTGTATTGACTTTTCATTCTCTAAATCCTGTCTTATGATGAATAATGTTCCTAATTTTACTTTTTATTTAATGATTTTATTTATAGTTATTAAATTTTATATGCCATTTGGGAACCTTGGCATATCCCAAGGTCATGAACATCTTTTTTTGTTTGTTTGTTTTGCTTTACAATACTGTCTTTGTTTTGACATACATTGACATGAATCAGCCACGAGTGTATATAAAATCCCAATCCCAACCCCTTCTCCCCCCTCCCACCCCACAACATCTCCCTAAAAAAAAAAAAGCTCTAAAACCCATATTGAATTAATTTGGTTTATGATATAAAGAAGCCAATATTAATATTTTATCCATATTAATTAGACTCTCCTTTTCTGACTGCTCTGTGAGGTTATCCTCACAAGAACATGAATACTGATGTATATATGAAATTATTTCTGAACTCCTTATTTTGTTTCATTGGTCTGTGTTTCTGTTATTGTTGTTCAGTCACTCAGTTGTGTCCAGCTTTTTGTGACCCCATGGACTGCAGCATACCAGAATGCTCTGTCCTTAACCATCACCCAAAACTTTTTCAAACTCATGTCCATTGAGTCAGTGATGCCATCCAACCATCTCGTCTTCTATTGTCCCCTTATCCTCCTGATTTCAATCTTTCCCAGAATCAGGGTCTTTTCCAGTGAGTTGGCTCTTCACATCAGGTGGCCCAAGTATTAGAGATTCAGCATCAGTCCTTCCAATGAATATTCAGGATTGATTACCTTCAGGATCAACTGATTTGATCACTTTGTTGTCCAATGGACTCTCTAGATTCTTCTCCAACACCACAATTCAAAAGCATCAGTTCTTTGTTGTTCAGCCTTCTTTATTGTCCAGCTCTCACATCCACACATGACTATGGGTGAAACTGCAGCTTTGACTCTATGGACCTTTGTTAAAGTAATGTCTCTGCTTTAAGTATGCTGTCTAGGTTGTCATAGCTTTTCTTCCAAGGAGCAAGCATCTTTTATGTCATGGCTGCAACCACCATCTGCAGTGATTTTGGAGCCCCCAAAAATAAAGTCTGTCACTGTTTCCATTATTTTCCCATCTATTTGCCAAGAACTGATGGGACCAGATGCTATGATCTTAGTTTTTTGAATGTTGAATTTTAAGCCAGCTATTTCACTCTCCTCTTCAATCTTCCTCAAGAGGATTTTTAGTTCCCCTTTGCTTTCTTCCATAAGGGTGATGTCTTCTGTATATCTGAGATTATTTGTTATCATATGTTTAAAATAAAACCTTATATTGGGTAGTTTGTGCTACAACTTTCTATCTTCTTTAAAATTATCTTGACAGTTGTTTCCAAATTTTTATATAAATCTAAGAACCAGCTTTTCAGTTTTTCTAAAAAACAAAAAGAATAAACAAGATTTTTGTTTAGAATTGCGTTTCATTAACAGATCAAATTTGGGGAAAGAAAAATCTTTTTGTGATACTAAAAGTTCTGATTCTTAAATATTAGATTTCCCTCCATTTGTTTAGTGTTATCCAAATTTTAAGTGATGTTTTATAATAATTACCTGACAGCTCTTTTGGTAGAATTATTCTAGGTATTTAATCAGGGATTATCATAGCATCCTAGAAGAGCTGAATTATTGAGAAGCCGTAAGGTATGAGTAAGAGGTAGCTGAATAATGGATGGAGAAAGACAACGTGATATGGGAGGGATTCAAACGACTGATAGAGCTTCAAGAAAACAGACTGTCAGAAAATGGGCATGCTTCAGTATCACTTAGCAGTAATTTAGTATGATTAGCTACACACATTATTTGGATATAATTATCCAAATTTTTGTGATTATTTCTTGACATAAGAACTGTTATGTTAGAAAGCATGATAATAATCTTTATTTTCTTCCATGTTTAAGTTATTCTGTGAAAGATATTTTTTACTAAGAAATATATTTAGGCATTTTTCTTGTTAAAAGAATGTACTACTAAGTTAAAAAATAACTTTCAGTTCAGTTTAGTTCAGTTGCTCAGTCATGTCCAACTCTTTGCGACCCCATGAACCAAAGCACACCAGGCTTCCCTGTCCATCCCAACTCCAAGAGTCTACCCAAACCCATATCTACTGAGTTGGTGATGCCATCCAGCCATCCTCTGTCTTCCCCTTCTTCTCCTTCACTCAAATTTTCCCAGCATCAGGGTCTTATCAAATGAGTCAACTTTTCACATCAGGTGGCCAAAATACTGGAGTTTCAGCTTTAACATCATTCCTACCAATGAACACCTAGGACTGATCTCCTTTAGGATGGACTGGTTGGATCTCCTTGCAGTCTAAGGGACTCTCAAGTGTCTTCTCCAACACCACAGTTCAAAAGCAGCAATTCTTCAGCGCTCAGCTTTCTTTATAGTCCAACTCTCACATCCATACATGACCACTGGAAAAATCATAGCCTTGACCAGACGGAGTTTGTTGACAAAGTAATGTCTCTGCTTTTCAATATGCTATCTAGGTTGGTCATAACTTTCCTTCCAATGAGCAACCATCTTTTAATTTCATGGCTGCAATCACCATCTGCAGTGATCTTGGAGCCCAGAAAAATAAGTCAGCCACTGTTTCCCCACCTATTTGCCATGAAGTGACCAGATGCCATGAGCTTATTTTTCTGAATGGTGAGTTTTAAGCCAACTTTTCCCTCTCCTTTATCACTTTTTTCAAGAGGTCCTTTAGTTCTTCACTTTCTGCCATAAGGGTGGTGTCATCTGCATATCTGAGATTATTAATATTTCTCCTGGCAATCTTGATTCCAGTTTGTGTTTCATCCAGCCCAACATTTCTCATGATGTACTCTGCATATAAGTTAAATAAGCATGATGACAATATACAGCCTTGATGTACTCTTTTTCCTATTTGAAACTGGTCTGTTGTTCCATATCTAGTTCTAAATGTTGCTTCCTAACCTGCATACAGGTTTCTAATGTAACTTTATAAGCCTGGATTTGGTATAGTGTATTTTTCTAGCACTTAATTGATTATGAAAGAGATTCTGGGCCTTGTGATAAGAGACTCTCTAACTTAATATCATATGATTGGTGAATTCAGAGTACTTGCAAAACATATAAATTTAAATATTAGCTGCATTATTAAAGATATAATGCAAAGACCTTAAAGCCATATATCATAAAATATCATTTGCACTATATTTAATATGCATAGAATACACTAAGAAATTTGAACTAGATTGAAAACTTGAATTAATTATAACGGTGAGAAAATGCTAAACTTTCACTCTAAAACTTATGTGACATAATTGCTTGTTTCTTCATTACTTTGAAAAGTAAGGAAATAATGGTTAGAACCCTGGGTCAGGAAGATCCATTGGAGAAGAAAATGGCAAACCACTCAAGTATTCTTGCCTGGAAAATCCCATAGACAGAGAAGGGTGAAGGGCTATGGTTCATAGGTTTATAAAGAGTCAGACATGATGGAGTATCTTTACTTTCTCATGGATTTACTGGACTTAAAAAAATTAATTAACTTTTTATTGAAGGATAATTGCTTTGCAGAATATTGTTTTCTGTCAAACCTCAACATAAATCAGCCATAGATATACATATATCCCCTCCCTTTTGAAACTTTCTCCCATCTCCCACCTCATCCCACCTCTCTAGATTGATATAGAGTCCCTTTTTGAGTTTCCTGAGCCATACAGCAAATTCCCATTGACTATATCTATTTTACATATGGTAATGTAACTTTCCATGTTACTCTTTCCATACATCTCACTCTATACTCCTCTCTCCCCATGTCCATAACTCTATTCTCTATGTCTGTTTCTCCATTCAGTTCAGTTCAGTTCAGTTGCTCAGTTGTGTCCAACTCTTTGAGACCTCATAAATTGCAGCAGGCCAGGCTTCCCTGTCCATCATCAACCCCCGGAGTTTACTCAGACTCATGTCTATCGAGTCTGTGATGCCATCCAGCCATCTCACCCTCTGTTGTCCCCTTCTCCTCCTACCCACAATCCCTCCCAGCATCAGAGTCTTTTTCATGAGTCAACTCTTCGTATGACGTGACCAAAGAATTAGAGTTTCAGCTTTAGCATCACTCCTTCCAATGAACATGCAGGACTATCTCCTTCAGAATGAACTGGTTGGATCTCCTTGCAGTCCAAGGGACCCGCAAGAGTCTTCTCCAAAACCGCAGTTCAAAAGCATCCATTCTTCAGCACATAGCTTTCTTCATAGTCCAACTCTCACATCCATACATGACCACTGGAAATACCATAGCTTTGACTAGACGGATCTTTGTTGGAAAAGTAATATCTCTGCTTTTTAATATGCTATCAAGGTTGATCATAACTTTCCTTCCAAGGAGTAAGCGTCTTTTAATTTCATGGCTATAGTCACCATCTGCAGTGATTTTGGAGCCCCCAAAAATAAAGTCTGACACTGTTTCCATTGTTGTCACATCTATTTTCCATGAAGTGATGGGACCAGATGCCATGATCTTCATTTTCTTGAATGTTGAGCTTTAAGCCAACTTTCCCACTCTCCTCTTTCACTTTCAACAGGAGGCTTTTTAGTTCTTCACTTTCTGACATAAGGGTGATGTCATCTGCATATCTGAGGTTATTGATATTTCTCCCAGCAATCTTGATTCCAGCTTGTGTTTCCTCCAGCTCAGTGTTTCTCATGATGGACTTTGCATATAAGTTAAATAAGCAGGGTGACAATATACAGCCTTGACATACTCCTGTCCCTATTTGGAACCAGTCTGTTCCATGTCCGGTTCTAACTGTTGCTTCCTGACCTGCATATAGTTTTCTCAAGACCCAGGTCAGGTGGTCTGGTATGCCCATCTCTTTCAGAATTTTCCACAGTTTATTGTGATCCACACAGTCAAAGGCTTTGGCATAGTCAATAAAGCAGAAATATATGATTTTATGGAATGCTCTTGCTTTTTCCATGATCCAGCAGATGTTGGCAACTTGATCTCTGGTTCTTCTGCCTTTTCTTAAACTAGCTTGAACATCTATAAGTTCACTGTTCACGTATTGCTGAAGCCTGGCTTGGAGAATTTTGAGCATTACCTTACTAACATGTGAGATGAGTGCAATTGGTAGTTTGAGCATTCTTTGGAATTGCCTTTCTTTGGGATTGGGATGAAAACTGACCTTTTCCAATCCTCTGGCCACTGCTGAGTTTTTCAAATTTGCTGGCATATTGACTGCAACACTTTCACAGCATCATCTTTCAGGATTTGAAATAGTTCAACTGGAATTCCTTAACCTCCACTAGTTTTGTTTGTAGTGATGCTTCCTAAAGCCTATTTGTCTTCACATTCCAGGATGTCTGCCTCTAGGTGACTGATCACACCATCGTGATTATCTGGGTTGTGAAGATTTTTTTGTGTAGTTCCTCTGTGTATTCTTGCCACTTCTTCTTAATATCTTCTGCTTTTGTTAGGTCCCTACCATTTCTGTCCTTCATTGAGCCTATCTTTACATGAAATTTTCCCTTGGTATCTCTAATTGTCTTGAAGAGATCTCTAGTCTTTCCCATTCTATTGTTTCCCTATATTTCTTTCCATTGATCACTGAGGAAGGTTTTCTTGTCTCTCCTTGCTATCCTTTGGAACTCTGCTTTCAAATGGGTATATCTTTCCCTTTCTCCTTTGCTTTTCAGTTCCCTTCTTTTCACAGCTATTTGTAAGGCCTCCTCAGGCAGCCATTTTGCTTTTTTACATTTCTTTTTCTTGGAGATGGTCTTGATTCCTGTCTCCTGTACAATGTCGCAAACCTCAGTCCATAGTTCATTAGGCCCTATGTTTATCAGATCTCGTCTCTTAAATCCATTTCTCACTTCCATTGTATCATCATCAGGGATGTGATTTAGGTTAAAGTTAGAAAAAATAAAAGAAAAAATTAAAGGAAAACTCCACAGAACTGCAAAAGCCCAACATAGACACAGGTTTATAACAGCAATAAAAAATATGCCTGAGAAAATAAAGCTCAAATGCTTAGTTAGATTTCATAGTGCCAATAAGATCAACAACTACATCAAAGTGGGGAAAAAAAGAAAAAAAAATCCAAAAGAGTCTACAGAGCAAATCAAAACATAAGAATAATAAATGTTTTTCTTGAGTAATTGCTGTCAGTCGTTCCCCTTGCTGGGAGTCACAGTTTACCTCATCTCCTTAGGAGGCCTTCCAACATACTGTGCTGATCTGTGAATCTGTTCTAGGTGCAGGTCAGATTCTAATCTGGTCCTACTCCTATGTGTTCTTGCCTCTAATGTCCACAGCTGTCAGAACTAGTGTGCTTTCTTTTGTGGGAGCTCTCAGTGACCTTTTATATATTCCATAGACACAGAGTCTACCTAGTTGATCATGTGGATTTAATCTGCAGCTTGTATAACTGGTGGGAAGGTTTGGGGACTTGTTTCTTAGCCTCACTGCCTCTGGGTTTCAATTGTGGTTTTATTTTCACATCTGCCTGTGGTCGTCCACTGATATTTGTTCCTGAGGCTGCCCTGGAGGACTTGGGTTTGCCCCTGTGAGGGTCACGTGTGGAGGTAGTGAAGCTGCTTGGGTCGCAGGGTTTCTGGCAGCACCAGGTACTCAGGGGAGTTGACAGCCAGGGCAGCAGGAAATATAGTGCTCTAGAAGTGTATGGCAACCAGTATTGACCACTACACTCCAGTATTCTTGCCTGGAGAACCCCCTTCCCTGATAGAGAAGCCTGGCAGGCCACAGTCTACAGGGTTGCAAAGAGCTGGACACTAGTGAAGCGACCATGTGCACATAGACACAAGACTATTTTTGCCTGTGACAACCTTGCCCCTGTGAGGGTTAAGACTGAAGGTGGTGCAACTACTTGGTTTAGGGGAACCTGGTGGTTTCTAGTGTGCTGGGACATGGACTTCCTCTGCTGTAGGAGGTATACCTTTATCACAGTCTTTTTTCAAGCCTCTTGTAGCTGGCGATCAGAAGGCCTTTGACCAGTCTTTCCCCATAGCTTTACCCATTCAGGCACTTAGAGTGTTCCCTTGCCTGGGGTCCTTCTCTGTAGTTCCATGTGTCAGGCACATAGGACCCCCTGGATAAGATCCTACTCTGTAGATTGGCGCATCAGGCACTTAAAGGGGCACGTTTGGTGGGATCCTACTCTGTGGTTCAGCAGCACTAGTCACGTAAAGGAGCACCCTGTGTGGGGTCCTGCTCTGTAGTTGATGTTTCAGGCCTTTGATGGGCCAACCTCTCTATTGTTCAGCTGCTGATGCTGGCATGTAGGGAGAGAAAGGCTATGGTGATGGCTCCACACCCTACACGTGACTCAGCAGTATCACCTTGCTTCTATGGCTGCCAGTCTTTCCTCCACAGGCTTTTCCCATCACAATCTCCTCCCCCACCTCTCCTGGATCTCTTTCTCCACAGTTAACAGCAGCCCTTGCCCTGGGATTGCTCCATACTCCCCAAACTCCAGCTCCCATCCACTGCACCTTCCAAGGGACGCTTGTCCCTGTTGGGGTATGTATGGCTGTGGCAAGAACTGTCTGCTTCTCATTCCATTTAGGCTGCCACAGATCAGCTGTTTCACTCTCAGCCTTAAATGTTTCTCCTCTGATTCAGACAATTGCCCTGATGTGGGGATTGGACCCTTGCTTCAGTTCCCCCACCTGCTGAAGGCAGTCCAGTCCTACTAACACTACTGTTTTTCCACCTAGTTCTTTCATCCTAGCGAGTTTTGTGTGGGTCTATATATTCTTTTCCTCTGGTCAGGTACTCCGGTCTGCTTTCAGCTGGTGTTCTGCATGCACTTCTGTGTCTGAAGGTGTATTCCTGATATATCCATGGAGAGAGATGTACTCCACATCCACCTACTCCTCCGTCATCTTGTTCTCTGGAATTCTCTTAATCATGAAATGAAGAAGTTTCTTGTAAATTTTCAAGTGTATGTCTAAAAAACCTGATTGCAAATTGTATTTGCTTGTGTACATTGTATAAGTACAATTGTGTATGGTGTATAAGGAATTAGTTGCAGTCTCAGACTATTCTCTTTACAATACCTGTTGGTTAACACCATTCCTCTATTAAGTAGATTGAAGAAGAACCAATGAGAAAACCACACATTTTGGAGCAAAAAATTGCCTTGGTGAGTGCGGTTAAATTGTTACCTGTATTACCTGACAAGTATTAGCTGAAGATTGATGAAGTCTTTCTGGTTTCAAAATTTTTTTCTCATCACCAAAAAACTAGTGTTTTCAGCATTTCATCATTTGAGTCCAACTCATATTTGTAATTCAAACAGGCTGCAAATTCGTGGCCTATTCTATACTTATGGACATCCTACACTACTTATATCAGCCAAGCACATGGAGTATAGACAAAGGCTCAGGCTCAGCTGGAACCAGAAGCCAGCCCTTCACAGGATGTGGAGTCACATCATCCTCAGTTTGTCAGCCTATCTTTCACAATAGAAATGTGCTGATAATATTTGTTTCTACTTGATTTTCATCCCTTTCACACTCTGCTGGTTCTATTTTCCAGTCAAAACAACTTTATTGCCTAGACTCTCTAATTAAAAACTGATCACTAAAATGGATTTTTCTAGAGTGAATTCTTTAATTTTAGTCTATTCTAGGATGTGAGGGTTCATGGTGGAAAGAAAGGACTACCTTTCTCTCATTGTGGAGAGTCACAGTTTAATTGTAAATCTTATTAGGAGAACCACTTGGTACAGAAAAGGCCTTCAGAATAAACCACTGAGAGATTAAATAAAAACAATATTGAAAATAAGTAGAAAAATATGCCACAAAAAGATATTTTACATTATTTCTTTTCAAGGTAAACAGCTGATCTTCATAGCTTATATGAGAAACATTAACTCGGTGTCTTCTATAAGGTAATCAAAAATTGTGTTCATTTATACATAAAAAACTGTATTATTTTCAGTCTTACACTGGATTTCTCAAAAATACTACTGAAGTTACTTTGAAATAATCCATCTCAGAAAACATAATCAAAGACATTTCAAAGTGGCATTTGCCAAATTCAAAAAACTCAGCAGTGACCACAGGACTGGAAAAAGTCAGTTTTCATTCCAATAACAAAGGGCAGTGCAGAAGAATGTTCCAACTACAGCACAATTGTCCTCATTTCATATGTGAGGAAGGTAATGCTCAAAATCCTTCAAGCTAGACCTCAACAGTACATGAACCAGGAAATTCCAGATGTACAAGCTAGATTTAGAAGAGATAGTGGAACCAGAGATCAAATTGCCAAAATTCCTTTGGATCATAGAAAAAGAAAGAGAATTCCAGAAAAAAAAAAAAAATCTTTTTCTGCTTTATTAACTATGCTAAAGCCTTTGACTATGTGGATCAAAACAAACTGTGGAAAATTCTTAAAGGGATGGGATTACTAGACCACCTTACCCTACCTCCTGAGAAACCTATATGCAGCTCAAGAAGCAATAGTTAGAACCAGATGTGGAACAGGAGACCGTTTCCAAATTGGGAAAGGACCATATCAAGGCTGTATATTGTCACCTTGTTTATTTAACTTACGTTCAGAGTATATCATGCAAAATGCTGGGCTGGATAAATCACAAGCTAGAATCAAGATTGTCAGGTAAAATATCAATAACCTCAGATATGCAGAAGACATCACCCTATATCTGGGCCTATCACTCCATGGTAAATAAGTGGGGAAAAAAAATGGAAACGGTGACAGACTTTATTTTCTTGGGCAGACAGTGACTGCAGCCATGAAATTAAAGGGCACTTTCTCCTTGGAAGAAAAGCTATGACAAACCTGCTGCTGCTGCTGCTACTGCTAAGTCGCTTCATTCATGTCCAACTTGGTGCAACCCCATAGACAGCAGCCCACCAGTCTCTGCTATCACTGGGACTCTCCAGGCAAGAACACTGGAGTGGGTTGCCATTTCCTTCTCCAATGCATGAAAGTGAAAAGTGAAAGTGAAGTTGCTCAGTCATGTCTGACTCTTCCTGACCCCATGGACTGCAGCCTACCAAGCTCCTCCGCCCATGGGATTTGCCAGGCAAGAGTACTGGAGTGGCTTGCCATTGCCTTCTCCAATGACAAACCTAGACATTGTATTAAAAAGCAGAGATATCACTTTGCCAACAAAGGTCTGTATGGTGAAAGCTATGGTTTTTTGCAATAGTCATGTATGGATGTGAGAGTTGGACCATAAAGCAGACTGAGTGCTGAAGAATTGTTGCTTTCAAACTGTGGGTGTTGAAGAAGACTCTTGAGAGTCCCTTGGACAGCAAGGAGATCCAACCAGTCCATCCTAAAGGAAATCAACCCTGAATATTCATTGAAAGGACTGATGCCAAAGCTAAAGCTCCAATACTTTGGCCACCTCATGTGAAGAGCCAGCTCACTGGAAAAGACCCTGATGCTGGGAAAGTTTGAGGGCAGGAGGAAAAGGGGACAACAGAGGATAAGATGGTTGTATGTCAGGATTCACTCAATGGACATGAGTTTGAGCACACTCCAGGAGATAGTGAAAGACAGGGATACCTGGTGTGCTGCAGTCCATGAAGTTGATAAGAGTCAAACATGACTGAGTGACCGAACAACATCCTTGATACACCTTTCAACAAATTTTTGAAAATGTGTATAGATGTGACAAAAGGCCAGAAGTGGAAAAATAGCAAGCAAGACAGGTTGTATGCAGTTTCTCTTTACACATCCGTAACTTTTTTTTGCTTATGAGATACAGAGTTGCTGAAGATACATATCTCTGTAGATCTCTGTAATGGAGAAATCTTAGATTCTATTTGGAGAAGGAAATGGCAAACCAATCCAGTATTCTTGCCTGGCAGGCTGCAGTCCCTGTGGCTGCAGAGTCTGACATAACTGACCAACTGAGCATGCATGCATGCAAGATTCTATAGTCGTACTTAAATATCTTCCTACACAATCTTGCCCATTTGTTTCTTACCTTTCACATTCTCTGAGCAATGTCAAATTTAGTATATAGACTTTGGCAATGTTCCACATAGCTTCTTCAACATAGTGTAACTGATCTTCTACTCTAAGGAAATAGTAAAAGATGTAGACTAAATAATTATAAAAATTTAAAACTAGATGAAAAATAGTACTCATTATATAAATCATATATTATGGAAAAAAATTTAATCATTGCATTTTGTTTTTAAAGAATATGCTAACACATGTAAGATAGTGGAGGAATAGGACAGGAAGACCACTTTTTCCCCAGCAAATTCATCAAAAGAACATTTGAATGCTGATCAATTTCCACAAAACAACTTCTAAATGCTGGCAGAGGACACCAGGCACCCAGAAAAGCAGCCCATTCTCTTTGAAAGGAGGTAGGACAAAATATAAAAGACAAAAAGAGAGACAAAAGAGTTAGGAATGGCGATCCATCCCGGGGAGTGAATCATAAAGGAGGAGAAGTTTCTAAATATCAGGAAACCCTCTCACTGATGGGTCTATGGGGAGCTTTGGAATCTCAGAGGGAAACATAAACGGGGGGGGAAAAAAAAAAAAAAAAAACACAGAATATGTGCCTAACCACAACTCACAGTGGAGAAGTAGCCCAGACACTCGAGTCTGCCACCAGCAAGCAGGGCTGAACAGGGAGACGCCAGCTGCATGCTTAGGGTAAGGACCAGGCCTGAATGCCCTGAGGACAATCTGGGGAAGCTAACGTGAGATAGCAACCCAAACTGTGGGATAGATGAACAGAGAAATAAAGAGAGAGAGGGAACTTTCCTGCAAAAAACCTGTAACCTAAGGCACAGCCTGGACCACTCATAAAACCAAGGATTGAGCGAATACTAAAGGAGAGCTAGCCGGCTGCAGACCTGCCCATTCCCCCACTGGAGGCAGAGAGTCAGGCAGGCAACAGCCAGAGATGGAAGGCAAGAAGCAATCTTGGCCCCATAGATGGCATCCTCCACCAAACTGTGAGCATACTCCCCGTTGCTAACCAAGCCTTCTTGGGATCCTGGATGGATGATGTTTCCCAGGAGGGCTGCAGCCGGAGATCAGCTCCCCAGAGGAAGCACACAGTACACCTGAGATGGCGCTTATGTGGTGCATGGGGAAACTGTGTGGCTGGGACCAGGGAGATGATTAGGATGCACAGCCCACCTGAGACAGTGCACACACCAAGCACCTGGTCGCCTTACCTGCTCAGACCTGGGAAGGGCACAAAATGCACACCCAATCAGGTCTGTGCCTTTGTGGAGTACCTGAGAACCTGAACCTGAGCAACTTAGACCTGGAAAGTGCACAAAACCCAGGGCCCACTTTGGATAGTTACCGTGCAGAGCAACCTGGAGCTTGTGCAGTGTAGACCAGGAAAGCACACCCACCGTGAGCTGGGGCAAACCCAGTGTTGTTCATACACTCCAAAGCACTCCCCACACATGCCAGCAATATTTGTTTGCAGTGTTCCTCCCTCCTCACAGCACAACTGAACAAGTGAGCCTAAATAAGTGACCACCTTCATCCTGTTGTGTCAGGGAAGAAATTAAGCACTGAAAAGACTTGCAAACAGGGAAAGCCAAAATAAACAAAGAAGGAACCGCCTTGGAAGTGACAGTTGCAACAGATTAAAACCCTGTAGTTAGCACTGAGTACATTGGAAGGGGCCTATAGACCATCAGAAGAAGTATAAGCTGGAACAGGGAACTATCTGAAACTGAACTGGCCCCACACTGCCCTCAACAGCTCCAGAGAAATTCCTACAAATATTTTACTATTATCATTTTTAATTTTTAAGTTCTTTATTAATCCTTTTTTATTTCTATAACATAACTATTACCTTGGGGAAAAAAGACCCTATTTTTAAAAGCAAATATCATATAGTTTTTTTATAATTTTTGAGATTGATTTTGTTTTGTATTTCTAATATTATATTTTGCAGAGTCTAACCTCTCTTCTAGATTTTTAATCTTTGCTTTTTGGTATTTGTTATCAATTTTGCACCTTTAAGTATCTAATCTTCAGGATCCATTTTTGCTTCAGAGTGTGATTACTGGCTTGATTGCTCTCTCCCCTTTTGAATCTCCCTTTTCTTTCCCCGGCCACCTCTATCTCCTCCCTCATCCTCTCTTCTTTACTTTGTGAATTTCTCTGAGTGTTCCAGGCTGTGGAGAACACTTCAGTTCAGTTGCTCAGTCGTGTCCAACTCTTTTCAACCTCATGATTTGCAGCATGCCAGATTCTCCCTGTCCATCACCAACTTCCGGAGTTCACCCAAACTCATGTACACTGAGTTGATGATGCCATCCAGGTATCTCATCCTCTGTGGTCCCCTTCTCCTCCTGCCCCTAATCCCTCCCAGCATCTGGGTCTTTTCCAATGAGTCAACTCTTAGCATGAGGTGGCCAAAGTATTGGAGTTTTAGCCTCAGCATCCATCCTTCCAATGAACACCTAAGATTGGTCTCCTTTAGGATGGACTGGTTGGATCTCCTTTCAGTCCAAGGGGGACTTGCAAGAGTCTTCTCCAGCACCACAGTTCAAAAGCATGAACTCTTCGGCACTCAGCCTTCTTCACAGTCCAACACTTAGGGAACTAATTACTGGCTAGATTAGTCTCTCCCTTTTGACTCTGCCTCTTCTCCTCCTAGTCACCTCTATCTCCCTCACCCCTCTTCTCTTCTCCATGTAGCTCTGTGAACCTCTCTGGGTTTCCCTCACTGTAGATAATCTTTTTTTCCCCATTAACATAGATGTTTTATCATCTGTGTTGTATGGATGGAGAAGTCTTGAAGCTACTGTAAGAATAAGACAGAAAGCCAGAGTCAGGAGGCTTAAATCCAAAACTTGAGAACACCAGAAAACTCCTGACTCCAGGGAACATTAATCAGCAAGAGCTCATGCAAAAACCTCCATACCTACACTGAAACCAAGCTATACCCAAGAGCCAAAAAGTTCCAGAGCAAGACATACCATGCTGATTCTCCAGCAATGCAGGAACATAGCCCCAAGCATTAAAAGACAGGCTGCCCAAAGTCACACCAAACCCATAAACACCTCAAATCTCACTACTGGGTACTTCATTGAACTCCAGAGACTTGAGATCCAGTCCCACCTACTGGAACACAGACACAAGGTTCCCTAGCCAGAAAACCTTGACAAGCTACTCATCCAACCCCACCCACAGGGAGCAACCTCCACAATAAAGAGGAACCACAAACTTTCAGCATACAGAAAGGACACCCCAAACAGAGAAATCTAAACAAAATGAAAAGGCAGAGAAATTTTCAGCAGGTAAAGGAACATGATAAATGCTCACCAAACCAAACCAAAGAGGAGGAGATAGGGAGTTTACCTGAAAAACAATTCAGACTAATGATAGTAAAGATGATCCAAAATCTTGAAAACAAAACGGAGTTACAGATAAATAGACTAGAGACAAGGACTGAGAAGATGTAAATGTTTAACAAGGACCTAGAAGAAGTAAAAAAGAGTCAAGCAATAATAAATAATGCAATAACTGAGGTCAAAAACACCTTGGAGGGAATGAACAGTAGAGTAACTGAGGCAAAAGATATGATAAATGAGGTAGAAAATAGAAGGTTGGAAATAAATGAAGCAGAGAGGAAAAAAAAACAAAAACAAAAGAAATTAGGACAACTTCAGAGACCTCTGCTGCTGCTGCTGTTGCTGCTGCTGCTACGTTGCTTCAGTCGTGCCCGACTCTGTGTAACCTCACAGACAGCAGCCCATCAAGCTCGCCTGTCCCTGGGATTCTCCAGGCAAGAATACTGGAGGGGGTTGCCATTTCCATCTCCAATGCATGAAAGTGAAAAATGAAAGAGAAATCGCTCAGTCGTGCCCAACTCTTAGTGACCCCATGGATTGCAGCCCACCAGGCTCCTCCATCCATGGGATTTTCCAGGCAAGAATACCGGAGCGGGGTGCCATTGCCCTCTGGGACAATGTTAAATGCCCCAATATTTGAATCATAGGAGTCCCTGAAGAAGACTACAAGAAAGGTCATGAGAAAATACTTGAGGAGATGATAGTTGAAAACTTCCCTAAAATGGGAAAGGAAATAGTCACCCAAGTCCCAGAAACCCAGAGATTCCCAAACAGGATAAACCCGAGGCAAAACACCCCAGACACATATTATTCAAACATACAAATATCAAACACAAAGAGCAAGTATTAAATGCAGAAAGAGAAAAGCAACAAATACCTCACAAGAGGATCCCATAAGGATAACAGCTGATCTTTCAATAGAACCTCATGTCAGAAGGTAATGGCAGGACATGCTTAAACTGATGAAAGAGAAAAACCTACAATCCAGATTACTGTACCCAGCAAGAATCTCATTCAAATATGAAGGATAAATCAAAAGCTTTACAGACAAGCAAAAGTTTAGAGAATTCAGCTCCACCAAACCAGCTCTTCAACATGTGCTAAAGGATCTTCTCTACACAGGAAACACAGAAAAGGTTTATAAACTCGAATCCAAACAATAAAGTAAATGGCAATGGGATCATACTTATCAATAATTTCCTTAAATGTAAATGAGTTGAATGCTCCAACCAAAAGACAAAGACTGGCTGAATGGATACAAAAACAAGACCCCTATATACGCTGTGTACAAGAGACCCACTTTGAAACAAAGGACACATACAGACTGAAAGTGAAGGGCTAGAAAAAGTTATTTCATGCAAATGGAAACTAAAATAAAGCAGGAATAGCAATACTCATATAAAATAAAATAGACTTTGAAATAAAGACCATAGAAAGAGACAAAGTAGGACAGTACATAATGATCAAAGGATCAATCCAAGAAGAACATATAACAATTATAAATATATATGCACCCCGTATAGGAGCACCACAATATGTAAGGTTAACAAGTATGTAAGCGGAAATTAACAATAACACAATAATATTGGGTGACTTTAATACCCCACTTACACCTATGGATAGATCAACTAAACAGTAAATTAGCAAGGAAACACAAACTTTAAGTAATACAAAGCCAATTAGACCTAATTGATATCTATAGGAGATTTCATCCTTAAACAATGAAATTCACCTTTTCCTCAAGTGCACACGGAACCTTCTCCAGGATAGATCACATCCTGGGCCATAAATCTAATCTTGCTAAATTCAAAAAAATTGAAATCATCTCAAGCATCTTTTCTGGTCACAATGCTGTAAGATTAGTTGTTAACTACAGGAAAAAAAAAACTGTTAAAAATACAAACATATGGAGGATAAACAACACACTTACAGAATAAATTTAAAAAAATCAAAATATGCATAGAAACGAATGAAAGTGAAAATACAACAACTCAAAATCTATGGGATTCAGTAAAAGCAGTGCTAAGGGGACGGTTCATAGCAATACAAGCCTACGTCAAGAAAGAGGAGAAAACTCAAATAAATAACCTAACTCTACACATAAAGCAACTATAAAAATAAGAAATAAAGAAACCCAGTGTTAGTAAAAGGAAAGAAATCATAAACATTAGGGCAGAAAAAAAAAAAAAAACACACACAAAGGAGACCATAGCAAAAATCGACAAAGCTAAAAGCTGATTGTTTGAGAAGATAAATAAAATGGCCAAACCGTTAGCCAGACTCATTTTAAAATAAAGGGGGTGGGGAGGAAGAAAAATAAAATCAACAAAATTAGAAATGAAAATGGAGAAATCACAACAGACAACACAGAAATAGAGAGCATCATAAGAGACTACTATCAGCGACTATATGCCAATAAAATGGACAACTTGGAAGAGATGGGCAAATTCATAGAAAAGTATAACCTTCCAAAACTGAACCAGGAAGAAATAGAAAATCGTAACAGACACATCACAAGCATGGAAATTGAAACTGTAATAAAAAATCTCCCAACAAACAAAAGCCCAGTACCAGGTGGCTTCACAGGTGAATTCTACCAAAAATTTAGAAAAGAGCTAACACCTATCCTACTCAAACTCTTCCAGAAAATTTCAGAAGAAATCAAAATTCCAAACTAATTCTATGAGGCCAGCATCACTGTAATACCAAAATCAGATGCCTAAAGATGCCTCACACACACAAAAAAGAGAGAACTGCAGGCCAATAGATGCAAAAATCCTTAACAAAATTCTAGCAAACAGACTCCAATAACATATTAAAAAGATCAGACATCATGACCAAGTGAGCTTTATCCCAGGGATGCAAGGATTCTTCAATATTCACAAATCAATCAATGTGATACACCATATTAACAAATTGAAAGATAAAAACCATATGATTTTCTCAATAGATGCAGAGAAAGCCTTTGACAAAATTCAAAATCAATTTATGATTAAAAAAAAAACCCTCCAGAAAATAGGGATAGAAATAACATACCTTAACATAATTAAAGCCATAAATTATAAACCCACCACAAACATTATCCTCAATGGTGAAAAATTGAAAGCATTTCCCCTAAAGTCAGGAAAAAGACGAGGGTGCACACTCTCACAACTACTATTCAACACAGTTTTGGAAATTTTAGCCACAGCAATCAGAGAAGAAAAAAGAATAAAAGGAATACAGGTTGGAAAAGAAGAAGTAAAACTCTCACTGTTTGCAGATGACATGATCCTACACATAGGAAAATCCTAAAGACTCCATCAGAAAATTACTAGAGCTAATCAATGAATATAGTAAAGTTGTAGGATATAAAATTAACACACAGAAATACCTTGCATTCCTATACACTAACAAGGACAAAACAGAAAGAGAATTTAAGGAAACAATTCAATTCACCATTGCAATGAAAAGAATAAAATTTTACGAATATATCTACCTAAAGAAAGAAAAGACCTATATATATAAAACTATAAAACACTGATGAAAGAAATCAAAGATGACACAAATAGATGAAGAAATATACCATGTTCATGGATCAGAAGAATGAATATAGTGAAAATGAGTATACTAACCAAAGCATTCTATAGATTCATTGCAATCCCTATCAAGCTACCAACAGTATTTTTGACAGAACTAGAACAAATAATTTCACAATTTTGTATTGAAATACAAGAAAACCTCGAATAGTCAAAGCAATCTTGAGAAAGAAGAAGAATGGAACTAGAGGAATAAACCTGCCTGACTTCAGACTATATTACAAAGTTAAAGTCCTCAAGATAGTATGGTACTGACACAAAAACAGAAATGTAGATCAATGGAACAAAACAGAAAGCCGAGAGATAAACCCATACACCTATGGACACCTTATCTTTGACAAAGGAGGCAAGAATATACAATGGAGAAAACAACCTCTTCAACAAGTGGTGCTGGGAAAACTGCTCAACTGCTTGTAAAAGAATGAAACTAGAACACTTTTTAACACCATACACAAACATAAACTCAAAATGGATTAATTATCTAAACGTAAGACCAGAAACTATAAAACTATTAGAGGAAAACATAGGCAAAACACTCTCTGACATAAATCGCAGCAGGATCCTCTATGACTCACCTCCCAGAGTAATGGAAATAAAAGCAAAAATAAACAAATGGGACCTAATTAAAATTAAAAGCTTTTCCACAACCAAGGAAACTATAAGCAATGTGAAAAGACAGCCTTCAGAAGGGGAGAAAATAATGGCAAATGAAGGAACTGACAAAGAATTAATTTCAAAAATATACAAGTAGCTCCTGCAGCTCCATTCCAGAAAAATAAGCTACCCAATCAAAAAATGAGCCAAAGAACTAAAGAGATATTTCTCCAAAGAAGACACATAGATGGCTAATAAATACATGAAAATATGCTCAACATTGCTCATTATCAGAGAAATGCAAATCATAACTGGAATGAAGTACCATTTCACACCTGTCAGAATGGCTGTGATCCAAAAGTCTACAAGCAATAAATGCTGGAGAGGGTGTGGAGAAAAGGGAACCCTCTTACACTGTTGATGGGAATGCAAACTAGTACAGCCACTATGGAGAACAGTATGGAGATTCCTTCCAAAACTGCACATAGAACTGCCATATGACCCAGCAATCTCACTGCTGTGCATACACACTGAGGAAGCCAGAACTGAAAGAGACCTGTGTACCCCAATGTTCATTGCAGCACTGTTTACAGTAGGTAGGACATGGAAGCAACCTGGATGTTCTTTGGCAGATGAATGGATAAGACACGTATGGTACATATATACAATGGAATATTACTCAGCTATTAAAAAGAGTGCATTTGAATCAATTCTAATGAAATGGATGAAACTGGAGCCTATTATACAGAGTGCAGTAAGTCAGAAAGAAAAACACAAATACAGTATATTAACACATATATGTGGAATTTAGAAAGATGGTAATGATGACCCTATATGTGAGACAGCAAAATTGACACAGATATAAAGAACAGACTTTAGACTCTGTGGGAGAAGGCGAGCGTGGGATGGTTTGAGAGATTAGCATTGAAACATGTATATTATCATATGTGAAATAGATCACTAGTTCAGGTTCAATGCATGAAACAGGGCACTCAGGGCCAGTGCACTGGGATGACCCTTAGTGATGGGATGGTGAGGGAGCTGGGAAGGGGGTTCCGGATGGGGGAAACATGTACACTCACAGCTGATTCCTGTCAATATATGGCAAAAAATCACTTCAGTATTGTAAAGTAATTAGCCTCCAATGAAAATAAATAAGTGTTTTTTAAAAAAAGAATTTTTAATGATGTGAGAAAATGTTCAATATGTCTTAAAATAATGGCATAGTGTATAAACCTATTTCACAACTCTAAATATGCAGTATATTCTTATTATAATGATATAGTAACAGAAAATTTCAAAGTTAATTAAAATGTAATAGTATTTGTACTATTATTTGATATTATGGATGACTCGGAATTTTTCCCTTATTGTGTCTTTCAAGTTTTCTATAATTTACATGTTAATTTTAAAATTTAAATGGGAATCAAAAAGGTCTTTGAGCCATAAGATTAGAGCAGGTGTTTCAGGTCTCTGTCAAATTTAGTGAGGTTTTATCTATATTTGACTCTGAAGAAATAAAAAAAAAAATGATTCCAAGGCCCCACCACAGACCAAGTTTTAGTGAAGAATGCTGGCAACTAACCATTTAACAAAACCTCATAGAGATTTCTCTCTCATAGAGAGTCTGGGAATCAACCAGATTATGAGAAGTCAAGTCTAAAGTAGAAAGACAGTTGCTGATTGCCCCAGTCATTGAACATCATTGCTGGCATGTGCTTTAGATATTATATCTTCAAAATATCTTATTTTTTAAAAGACATAAAATAAGCTCCCATACTCACAGCTTGTGATACAATGAGAACAGGAAACCTGGTATCCTAACTTATCACCCTTTTCTGGCCTTCCAGTACTCTTCTGCCAAATCCAAAGACCTCAGTGTTCATGATGTCTTACAAGTTCTGTAAAATTTGTCTTTTTTCCTGCTACCATCTACATCTAATTCCTGTTGGAGGATGGATAAAGTCATCAACTCGTACAGCATTTTAAGCAGCCACTAGCCTTCAGAAAAAGACAATTCCTAGAATTACTGCCTCCTTGTGTCCTATCAATTTACTCAGAACTGAAAAGACTGATTTTTTTTTCTCTTACTTGAGAAATCTGTTACTTCAGAGACTGAAGTCTTTTTAAAAGTAAAGTGTAAAATAATTGAAAATTCACTTGTTTTTGATGTATTATTTATGCATGATAATGTATACTTTGAAAAAAGTTAATTGAAAGAATGAGTAATTAAATGTCTTCATTTAATTTTTAAAATTTATATTTTTCATTAGTAACCTCTATTGAATAGAGCAACATAAACATAATGAACCAACAACCTAAAGGAAAGATAAAAAATTTTTAAGAAGAATTTCTTTATCATGTGGTAGTTCTATGTTTAAATTTTTGAGGAATCCCCAATACTGTTTTCCATAGTGTCTACACCAATTTACTTCCAATCAACAGTATATGAGAAGGGTTCCTTTTTCCTCTACATCCTTACCAACACTTGTTGCTTGTCTTTTTGATGAAAGTCACTCCGACACATGGTAGATGATATCTCATGGTGGTTTTGATTCACGTTTCCCTGATGATTAGCAATGTTGAGCATCTTTGCATGTATATGTATGTCTTCTTTGGAAAAATGTCTATTCAAGTCATCAGCCTGTTTTGAGGGTTTTGTTTTTGGTTCAGTTTTTCTTCATTTGAACTAACTCTTACATCTTATTGCATTTTGCCCATTTTTGTTCTGAGCTAGTCTTCTGATTCAAAGTATTTTTTCATATCACCAAATGACTGGTGTGTGTGTGTGTGTGTGTGTGCTCAGTTGCGTCTGACTCTTTATGATCCCATGGACTGAAACCTGCCAGGCTCCTCTATTCATGGAATTTTCCAGGCAAGAATACTGGACCGAGTTGCCAATACTTACTTCAGGGGATCTTTCTGACCTAAGGATCAAATCCATATCTCCTGCCACTCCTGCACTGACAGGCAGATTCTTTACCACTGAAAAACCCCATCACATATTTTTCTAATCTGGTCATTTTTTTGATACTGAGTTGAATGAACTCTTAGTATATTTTACACATTAACCCTTTATTGGACATATTGTTTACAAATATATTCTCTCATTCATTAGGTTGCCTTTTTGTTCCCATGATAGTTCCCTTCTCTGTATAAAAGCTTTTTGGTTAGGTCCCGTTAGTTGCTTTGTTGCCCCTGCCTGAGGGGAAAGATCCAAAAATATTGCTAAGGCTGACGTCAAACAGTGCAATTTTAGGAGTTTTATGGTTTCAGGTCTCATATTTAAGTCTTTAATCCATTTTAAGTTTATTTTTGTATAAAGTTTGAGAAAATGTTCTAGCTTCGTTCTTTTACATATAGCTAGCCAGTTTGTCTAACACCCTTTATTGAAGAAGCTGTTTTCCCCATCATATAGTTTTACCTCCTAGTTGAACATATTCAGTTCAGCTCAGTTCAGTCGCTCAGTTGTTTCCGACTCTTTGCGACCCCATGAATCACAGCACGCCAGGCCTGCCTGTCCATCACCAACTCCCAGAGTTTACTCAGACTCACGTCCATCCAGTCAGTTATACCATCCATTCATCTCATCCTCTGTCGTCCCCTTCTCCTGCTCCCAATCCCTCCCAGAATCAGAGAATTTTCCAATGAGTCAACTCTTCACGTGAGGTGACCAAAGTACTGGAGTTTCAGGTTTAACATCATTCCCTCCAAAGAAATCCCAGGGCCGATCTCCTTCAGAATGGACTGGTTGGATCTCCTTGCAATCCAAGGGACTCTCAAGGGTCTTCTCCAACACCACAGTTCAAAAGCACCAGTTCTTCGGTGCTCAGCTTTATTCACAGTCCAACTCTCACATCCATACATGACCACTGGAAAAACCATAGCCTTGACTAGACGGACGTTTGTTGGCAAAGTAATGTCTGCTTTTTAGTATGCTATCTAGGTTGGTCATAACTTTTC
>SJYA01003916.1:0-10915 GCA_006410615.1 Neotragus moschatus | reverse complement strand
ACCATACGTGTATGTGGCAGAGACAGTGCTCATGAGAAGCCCCATATGCTCCCCCTGTTTCCCAGCCTCCCTTGCAGGTAGCTGAGGGCTGTGTGCACACTGGCCAGTAAACTAGAAACTAGACAAGGAAATGTCATTTCGACCTCTCTGCTCCCCTGCATTGACCTTTAGAGCTGCGTGTTGAGATGGCTCCCTGAGCCACAGCTGATGACGGTGGGTCCCCACTGACCCACACTGGCTTTTAGGTGAATAAGAAATACACCATTGGTGTGTTAAGGCGCTGAAATTTTAGGGGCTTTTCTGTCTTCACAGCATAGCTTGACATCATTCTGACTCACGCAAGTGTGCAGGTTTATTCCTGCTAACACCCAAGAACTGCTTTTTAGATAACTTAAAATGTATATAAATTATCAGTGCTAATCATGGAAAATTATAAAATACAAATAAACAAAATGAAAGAAAATTAAAATCATCTATAATCTTATTAGCCAGAGATAAATACTGTTAACATTTTTGTGTCTGTACTTCATGTCTTTTTTTCCTAAATCTATATAGTTCAGTTCAGTTCAGTTCAGTCACTCAGTCGTGTCCAACTCTTTGCGACCCCTTGAACTGCAGCACACCAGGCATCCCTGTCCATCACCATCTCCCGGAGTTCACTCAGACTCACGCCCATCGAGTCAGTGATGCCATCCAGCCATCTCATCCTCAGTCGTCCCCTTCTCTTCCTGCCCCCAACCCCTCCGAGCATCAGAGTCTTTTCCAACAAGTCAACTCTTCGCATGAGGTGGCCAAAGTACTGGAGTTTCAGCTTTAACATCATTCCTTCCAAAGAAATCCCAGGGCCGATCTCCTTCAGAATGGACTGGTTGGATCTCCTTGCAATCCAAGGGACTCTCAAGAGTCTTCTCCAACACCACAGTTCAAAAGCATCAATTCTTCGGCACTCAGCCTTCTTCACAGTCCAACTCTCACATCCATACATGACTACTGGAAAAACTATAGCCTTGACTAGACGGACCTTAGTTGGCAAAGTAATGTCTCTGCTTTTGAATATGCTATCTAGGTNGGGCCGATCTCCTTCAGAATGGACTGGTTGGATCTCCTTGCAATCCAAGGGACTCTCAAGAGTCTTCTCCAACACCACAGTTCAAAAGCATCAATTCTTCGGCACTCAGCCTTCTTCACAGTCCAACTCTCACATCCATACATGACTACTGGAAAAACTATAGCCTTGACTAGACGGACCTTAGTTGGCAAAGTAATATCTCTGCTTTTGAATATGCTATCTAAGTTGGTCATAACTTATTATTCTGGAATTTATTTCCTTACTTGACAAAATATCCTGTATATTTCCCCAAAACAATAAATATTACTATGACAGAATCTTTAATCACTGCATAGCATTGCATTATGGCTGTATCATAATTTATACACTGTTGGTGTCTGTATTCCTCTGCTTAAATTTTTTCAGTAATGTTTCTGCTCCTTTCCACATATTTTATCCTTTACTTCTCCTCTCACTCACAGACTGACTCTATCATCTACATTCGTAGAATGCAAATGAGACATTCCAAAAATAATTAAAGTGGCCATGAAATTCACAAGGTGATATTTTTGGATGGGGAAGGAAGAAGTAAAGTTTTTGCAAGGTACTTATCCTTCTAATTATTATTGTTATTATTAATCTTATTTGCTTGGGAAATCCTAGTTTTTATTTTCTGAGTAGTAATAAATGACGTGGAGGGGGCAAAGGATATGTCAGGATGCGTAGCAGGAGGAAGCTATTTAAGTTAGGATTAGGTGTGGCTGCAAGAAACAAAACCACATCAAACTCAAGCAAACAGTAGCTTAAACAAGCAGAACTCTATTTCACTCTCATAGAAGAGTTTAAAGGCAGGCACTTCAATACCGTACTCTGTGGAGTATCAGAGCCAGACTTCTTCTACTTGCTTTCATAAACATTTTCTTCCACTCCAGTCACCTCACAAAGTTCACATAATTGCATTAACTCGAGCCATTACATCTGCAGTCCATCATGAGGAGAGGATATTTTTAAAAAAGAGAAGAAAATGTCACTTTTTTGGGAAATTGAACATATTATGTCTCGTTAGTCATTTGGAGAAGGAAATGGCAACCCACTCCAGTGTTCCTGCCTGGAGAATCCCAGGGACAGGGGAGCCTGGTGGGCTGCTGTCTATGGGGTCGCACAGAGTCGGACACAACTGAAGTGACTTAGCAGTCATTTGGTCACCTGTGGATGCATGAGAAGCTGGGAAATATAGTTTTCATCCTCAGTATTCATGTGCCTAGCTAAAATTCAAGAATATTAGGGCCAAAAAATAAAGGATGCTGTGGACTTCCCTGGTGGCCCAGTGGTTAAGACAATGCTTCCACTGCAGCGGGCACAGTGTGGAACTGAGATCCCACAAGCCCCATGGTGCTGGCCAGAAAAACAAAGCTATTGTCGTAGAAGGAGAGAGTAGATATTAGATATCGGTAGACAATCAGATATCTCTGCCATGTGAACCACCAGATGATTAATAAACATCCACATTTTTTTAAAGTAAATAATTTAATTGAATTGAATTAACTATGAAACTATTTTAGTCCCTCATGGAGGAGGATCAAACTCAAGGAAAATATAGATTACACTAACAGTCAAATGTAATCAAACTCTTGCTTTGAAAGGATGGGCTAAGTAAATACACATTCAGCACTTTACTCCCTGCAGGATTTCTGAAATCAGCCAGCTTCCTCTGAATGAACAAGTGTTAACAGAAAGAACAACTGACAGCTCTGGGCATCTTCAGTGGCACCTGGTTCTGTCCAGACGGAGCTATACAATCGATAATGAGCTGCAGATTCTGAGGCACACCCAGGTCTAATTCTCAAAGCCCTTAGATAGAGAAAGGGAGAAGAGTAGGTGATATGGAGAGATGAAGAAAGCCAGAGCCTTTGCTCCTGCTGATTTGACCGTCTAGACGCTCTTGTCCCTTCTCTACATGAAAAATACCTGAGGGACTTCTCTGGTGGTCCAGTGGCCAAGACTCTGCACTCCCAATGCAGGGAACCCGGGTTCGATCTCTGGTCTGGGAACTAGATTCCACGTGCAACAACTAAGACCAGACACAGCCAAATAAAGAAATATTGAAAAAAGAAAGAAATGTTGCTCTTCTTTCTCATCATTTAAGGTACCATTCAAATATTTGCTTCTCATGATGCTTTTTCTCTGACTTTAATTTTGGGGTCCATTCACTCATCCATTCAGCAAATACTGAGAAGTCTATCACATACCAGGATTCGTATTTGGCATAGGGTGGGGGGACTCGCCAGTGAACTAGACAAGTTTGTGCCTTCAAATCAACAGTAATTAGGATGGTTAAAGTAGTATTACCCCCAGTGTGCTGGGTTATCTGTCTAAACAAAGGACAGAGAGATTCTGGAGAGAGGAAACCTGGAGTTTTAATGAACAAATACAGGGTGCTCACTATGTGCCAGTTACGGTTCTGTTTTATGCACATTAATTATATTGATTCTTTCAAGTCTTGTAACAATCCCATGAGTTATAGTCTCATTGTTATTTTGAGTGTGTGTACTTAGTTGCTCAGTTGTGTCCAACGCTTCTGCTACCCCATAGACTATAGCCTGTCAGGCTCCTCTGTGCATAGGATTTCCTGGGCAAGGATACTGGAGTGGGTTCCATTTCTTACTCCAAGGGATCTTCCCAACCTAGGGGTCAAAGCATCCTGCTTTTCCTGCATTGGCAGGTGGATTCCTTACCACTGAGCCACTTGGGAAGTCACTGTTACCTTATTTAATAGATAATGAAGCCATAGCATAGAGAGGTTAAGTGACTTTTCACAAGGTCACAAAACCAGCAAGCAGTGAAGCCAAAATAAACACACATTCAGTGCTTTACTGTGAGTTTGGTTCCAGTGTGCATGCTTCACTAATATGCCATATTTTATTATGATTCACGCTACCTGAAATCCTAGTATTTAATAAAATGCTTGGAACATAGTAGATATTCAATAAACATATGCTGAATAGAAATGAGCCAGCTGCTTGACATTAGGCAAATTATCCTTTCTGAAGTAGAATCTCTACAGAGAAGACCCTGAGCTTGGAGATCTCTGGAATTCTTTGAAACTCTATATTTGTTCCTGATTCATGTAGTAGATAACAGATCTGAAAGAACTCTTCAGGGCTCATCGAATGGAGTCCTAGAGTTCAGCCTAATTTCATCTGTAGCAGGTTAGGTGGGAACTCCTATATTGATCAGGTTTTTGGGATGTCTTGCATCTAAGGAGTAGATGGTTCATGGATTCTATAAATGATGTACTGTACCAGGATACGTGGGGTTTCCAGGTGGCGCTAGTGGTAAAGAATTTGCCTTCCAGTGCAGGAGATGCAGGATACGCAAGTTCAATCCCTGGGCTGGGAAGATCCCCTGGAGCAGGAAATGGCACCCCATTCCAGTATCCTTGCCTGGAAAGTCCCATGGACAGAGGAGCCTGGTGGGCTACAGTTCATGGGGTCACAAAGAGTCAGATATGACTGAACAGGCACACACTTTCCAGGATAAATAGGATATCTAAAATGTTCCTTCATTGGGTGCAAAGATAAACCGCTTTTCTCTTGCGCGGACAGTTTTGTAACAGAGTATTTTGGTCACATTTCACTTCAGTTTTAAGCAGCATTGGATTATGTTCTAAACTGCTGTGGACTTGTAACAGATGGAACAATGCTTCTAAGACCTCCAGTCTTTGTAAATGTGGCTACAAGCAATGCATTATCCCCAGTAGGCTGCCCTAAATTACCTTTTTTCAGATTTCACATTGGGCCCCAAAGACCTCAGGATACACTGCCAGACCTTTGACCAAAGCCAGCAAAATCCCCTTCCTCTGACCAAATGCCAGCTTTGGTCACTACAATTTGGCTGTTCTTCTTCCTCCCGCAGTCAGCTGGCCTTCACGTTAGCCTTCCCCACCCAGCTCCTGCTGCCTGGTAATCCTTGAATTGGCAGGACTGCCATCTGTGGCGAATAATTGTCAGACAGGGGCAGTGTACTGGGCTAAAAGTGACTGTAAGGGAGAGCGTTAGTGGTCATGAACTTTCCTAAAACTCCAACAGTTGTATTATTTCTCTGTGGAAGGAGCCGTGTGCCTTTGCACTTGAGGATCTAATGTATTTTATTATTTGCTTCATTCTGAAAGCCTCTGATGTAATGACTTATCATTTTGCTGTGGCAAGAACTGAACACATGCCCTGTGAGTTAAAAGTTCACAGTGGATATAAAGTATAAAGTTCACAGTTAAGTCCTTTTGCCAGTTAATAATCACAATAAACTGTGGAAAATTCTGAAAGAGATGGGAATATCAGACCACCTGACCTGCCTCTTGAGAAACCTATATGCAGGTCAGGAAGCAAGAGTTAGAACTGCATATGGAACAACAGACTGGTTCCAAATAGGAAAAGGAACTTTTCCTTTTGAACTGTGGTGTTGGAGAAGACTCTGGAGAGTCCCTTGGACTGCAAGGAGATACAACCAGTCCATTCTGAAGGAGATCAGCCCTGGGACTTCTTTGGAAGGAATGATGCTAAAGCTGAAGCTCCAGTACTTTGGCCACCTCATGCGAAGAGTTGACTCATTGGAAAAGACTCTGATGCTGGGAGGGATTGGGGGCAGGAGGAGAAGGGGATGACAGAGGATGAGATGGCTGAATGCCATCACCAACGTGATGGACATGAGTTTGAGTGAACTCTGGGAGTTGGTGATAGACAGGGAGGCCTGGCGTGCTGTGGTTCATGGGATTGCAAAGAGTCGAACATGACTGAGCAATTGAGCTGAACTGAACTGAAGGTTAGTCAAACATCTAACATCTTGTCATGGCTCTCTTTGGGCATCTAAGATTTTTAGAATTTTTTTTAAATTCACTTATTTGGCTGCACTGGGTCTTAGATGCAGCATGTGGGATCTAGTTCCCTGACCAGGGGTCGTATCTGGACCCCTGCACTGGGAACATGGAGTTTTAGCCACTGGACCACCAGGAAAGTCCTTGGGCAGCTACGATTTGGTCTCCATTAATTTTCCTGACAACCCAGTGAAATTCTTTTGACTGTTACCCCAATTTTATGTAGGAGAGAATTCTATGTTCTAGTCATCCATATAAAAACAGTTGAACGTCCAAGAATGAGTCCTTCTCTCTGAGGTTTATTTTGTGGGGAGGAGGGAAAGGAGCAACCTGTGGGTGTAGAGGTGAGTCCTAGCACACACCGTTGTAGGAAGGCTCTGTTCTTGAATCATGAATGGATTTCTTCACTTCATCTCCAGTCTCTACTTTCGTTCCTTTCCTCCTTGAATTCTTGTAAGTAACATAGTGTTCTGTGTGTATGTGTTTTCTATTTACCTATATGGCTTATTGTGCTGACATCTCATTTTCCTCCTTAATTTTTCAAATTTAAAAAAATGTATAAATGGAAAGATATCTACTTTTAAATATTTATTTACTTATTTTAGTTTTCGGCTGTAGTGGATCTTCACTGCGGTACACAGGCTTTCTTTAGTTACGACGAGCAGGGGCTACTCTTTGTTGCGACGTGCTCAGGCTTCTCATTGCAGGGCCTTCTCTCTTGTTGCAGAGCATGGGCTCTAGGGCGTGTGGGCTCCGTAGTTGCAGCTGCCAGGCTCTAGAGCATAGGCTCAGTAGTTGCGGTGCATGGGCTTAGCTGCCTGCCCTGTGGCATGATCCCTCATTCCAGACCAGGGATCAAATCTGTGACCCCTTTCCTGGCAAGTGGATTCTTTACCCCTGAGTCCCCAGGGAAGTCCCTCCTAATTTTTTAAATCAAAACTATGTTTTTAATATTCATCCATATCACTAACTGTATATCTAGTTCAGTGCTTCAATCTGCAGCATGCTATTCCATAGGATACATTCTTAGTATTTTAGTTATCCAGTCCCCTTGTTATGGACACTAGGGGAATTATATATATAAACCATATATATCATATCTATATGTGTAGAAGTGATGTGTCACAGCACATATGTAAACTCCAACTTCACTAAGTACCGACAGGTGGCTTTCCGAGTGACTATACCTGTTTCTCCTCCTATCTCCAAGGCAGACTGTGGCATTATCCATCAAAGTATTCTTTGAATTGGTTTTTTTGATTTCTTAAGTTTCTGTATGATTGGACAATTACTTGGAAGTATTAGCAAAAGAAAGGTAGGGGGACTTGGATGAGTTAGGGCCCCTCCTTAGGCCTCGCCCCCAGTGATTTACTTCTCTCATCCTCCTGTCTTCCTCGAATACCTAGAACCTGCTGGAAGAAATTTCCTCTCTGAAAGTGAAAGTCACTCAGTCATGTCTGACTCTTTGCACTCCATGGACTATACAGTTTATACGACTCTCCAGGCCAGAATACTGGAGTGGGTAGCCTTTGCCTTCTTCAGGGGATCTTCCCAACCCAGGGATCGAATCCAAGTCTCCAACACTGCAGGCGGATTCTTTACCAGCTGAGCCACAAGGGAAGCCCTTCCTCTGAATCTTCCCCCTAAACAGCTTTTTCTCTTTTTCCAGAGTTTTTACCATGCCTCGACAGAGTGTCTTTCCTGTTTTCTGCTCTTAGAATCCAAATTCTTCCCACTTTGTCAAGGTCCTATTTAAGACCTAGTGCTACCATGAAGCCTGTCTAATGATTCTCATCTACATGCGTCTCCTCTCGTTTTGATTCTCTCTCTCTCTCTCATTTGAGGAGTTTTAAGATGCTTTTGAACTGTGGTGTTGGAGAAGACTCTTGAGAGTCCCTTGGACTGCAAAGAGATCCAACCAGTCCATTCTGAAGGAGATTGGCCCTGGGATTTCTTTGGAAGGAATGATGCTGAAGCTGAAGCTCCAGTACTTTGGCCACTTCATGCGAAGAGTTGACTCATTGGAAAAGACTGATGCTGGGAGGGATTGGGGGCAGGAGGAGAAGGGGATGACAGAGGATGAGATGGCTGGATGGCATCACTGACTCAATGGATATGAGTCTGAGTGAACTCTGGGAGTTGGTACCATGCTCAGACAGGGAGGCCTGGCGGGCTGTGATACATGGGGTCACAAAGAGTCGGACACGACTGAGCGACTGAACTGAAAATATTTAATGTAACTGTTATATGTTCCAAAAAGAAAGATCAGGCAAATGAAATACGTTATATCTGGTCAGCCTTATCACTGGTTTCTTTCTTTTTAAAATTTTTATTCACTTATTTGGCCACCCCACACAGCACATGAAACTTCCCCAACCAGGGATCAAACCCGTGCCCCTTGCAGTCACAATGCAGAGTCTTAACCAGCAGGACACCAGGCAAGCCCATCACTGGTTTCTTTACTTCATTTGACTTGCACTCTCCCAGCACCTATGGGAGAATCAGATATTCTGGGGCGGTCTCACCCACCCCAAGTCAGTCTTCCATAGGATTATAGAAAGATTTCACTAACAGAAAACACCTAGAACAAGCATTACATCTGCAAAGCATGCGTGCAGGGGTCTTGCAAAATTCCTCTCACTGGTTACATGTGTCTTTATTGACTCAGAGTTTGTGGAGTTAAAAATGTGAGGTAAGTTCCAGATGCATCTGTGGAACTCTCTGCTGAGCCTCGGCCCCTACGGTGCTGTCATCACTGATCTTTCAACAACCACCTGCTCATTTCCTGAGCAAACACGGTTCCTGCAGAAAATGATCTCTTTCTATCTCTTTCCCATTATCCACCTACTGAAATCAAATGAATTGGGAAACACACCCTTTCCCACCACTGATACATGATACTGTTTTCCACTCTTAGTTTTCCCATAAAATAGTTTGTAACAAAAATTACCAGTTCCTAAACCAAAAATGACATTATTCAGGATGGCATGAATCTAGCTTATAAAAGTACATTTTCCAAACTGTTTGGCAGCTGGAGTTTTACATGACAGTTGTTGTTGCTGTTCAGTGGCTAAGTCCTGTCCAACTCTTTGCGACCCTATGGACTGCAGCACACCAGACTTCTCTATCCTTCACTATCTCCCAGAGCTTGCTCAAACTCATTTCCTTTGAGTCGGTGATCCCATCCAACCATCTCATTCTCTGTTGCCCCCTTCTCCTCCTGCCTTCAATCTTTCCCAGCATCAGGGTCTTTTCCAGTGAGTTGGCTTTTTTCATCCGGTGTTCAAAGTATTGAACCGGGGTCTCCTGCATTGCAGGAGATTCGTTACCATTTGAGCCACCAGGGGAGCCCAAGTGACAGTTATTGCCATTCAAATAAAAGCCCAAGTTACTGCCTAAGACTTCCAATGATGTTNTTTCCCAGCATCAGGGTCTTTTCCAGTGAGTTGGCTTTTTTCATCCGGTGTTCAAAGTATTGAACCGGGGTCTCCTGCATTGCAGGAGATTCGTTACCATTTGAGCCACCAGGGGAGCCCAAGTGACAGTTATTGCCATTCAAATAAAAGCCCAAGTTACTGCCTAAGACTTCCAATGATGTTCTTTAAACAGAAATACTCAGCAGGTACTCAAGGTCCTTTGTCCTTTCTTTGTATTCCTCCTAGACTGTGGTCATGATGCCTGGTGAAGAGGGTGCCACTTGGCTGTCATGAAGATGACTGAACAGAAAGATAAAAGGAAGCTGGGTCTCTGATGATGTCATGCAGTTACCATACCCACCTTGGACTCAGTTCCTCTAGGTGCTTTGTAATGTAAGAAATAAAACCAAAACATTATCTAATTTGCTCAACCACTGGTTTGCGGGTGTTATCTATTACAGGCTGTCAGACTCAAATCCTGATAGTCATCTGTCTCTGACAAACCTCTTCTCTTGAACAATCTTGCATTGGAGCCAAGGCAGCTTGGTAGGAAAACAAATCTGATTTTCCTTACAGAGAGCCCAAAGATTCTTCAGGTCAGACCTCCTAGTGCCCACTTATCACGATGTGCGCTCTGCCTCTCTCTCACCTTATGAACCTTCTGTAGCTGATATGGGATATCACGCAGTGGCTCAGACATATGGGTAACTCTTCCTTGCTGGTGGAGAACTCCCCCAAGGATAAAGGCAGAAAACTCACATTCTCACTTTGCTGTTTCTTGCTGTGAGGGTATGAACATGCGGCCTGCTTCTGTTCAGGGAGGTTCAGAAGGGAAAGTCACTGGGATGCTCGCTTCTCTAATAAAAAGGGACCTGTGAAGAACAAACATCCCTTCCTTTTCACTGGAAGCATTGCTGAGAAATGCTGAGTCATCTTGTGTTCAGCAACACGGTGAGGAGAACAAAAGTCCTGGATGGGGAGGCTTGGGTCCCAGACATGCCTCCAATGTCTGGGACACCGATTCTGAGCATCAGCTGCCTTTGAACATTTGGCTTTTGTTTATGCCACTTTTGAGTATACTCTGTTAATGGTACTTGAAAGAACTCTAAATGATACAACAGTGTCAGAATAGGACTGGCTGCCATCTTCAGAACTTCAAGGTCTGTTTATTTTTTAAAAAAAACTTTATTTCATATGGGCGTATAGCCAATTAAAATGTTGTGATAGTTTCAGGTAGACAGCAAAGAGATTCAGCCATACACATACACCTATCCATTCTCCCCTGAGCTCTAGATCTATTTCTTTAAATTCCTCATTTCCTTTGCCAGGTAGATACCTGAACAGCCTGTGTTGCTGGTCATCAAACAAGCCCAAACAGGTCTGAATCTGCAAGGAGTGTAGTTCAGGCATTATGCTGGGACTCTACAATGTAATTCCTATTCTAATTCTTGACTTTTTTCATATTATAGATTTTAATATAATCACCACCTTGTGGTATGTTTATTGCCAAAGTCAGACTTAAATTGAAAGTAGGGAAAACCACTAGACCATTCAGGTATGACCTAAATCAAATCCCTTATG
>SJYA01003915.1:16761-45042 GCA_006410615.1 Neotragus moschatus | reverse complement strand
GCCGGGAGGAGGGGAGGAGGAGGGGACAGGGAGGAGGGAGGGGAGGATGGGGCAGGGGGGAGGGAGCAAGGGAGGACGGGCAGGGAGGGGGCAGGGTCCCCACATTGAGCACGATGCCACCTGAGTTCCCACCGTCAGAGAGCAGCCACCCGGTCAACACCGCTTTGAGAATAGGGCCGGTGGCACTGCAGCCATCCCAGCTCACTCGGGGGTGAGGACACTCTGATGGCCAGCCAGGGACCCTGAGGCTCACACAGCCTCGGTCTGGCTCCCTGGAGGAGTGGTCCCTGGAGGCAGCAGTGGGTGCGCAGGGCTCAGCAAGTACAGGAGTCCACCCCCTCCCCCAGCGGTGCCCGGCCAAGCACAGCGCCTGCCCTAAGCTCCCAGCTGCGCCCCAGACCCAGGAAGACCAGGCTCCGTCCGGCATACAGTCTGAGGCTGCTCATCACAGGGGCTGGTGCCCCCTCCCCAGCTCACATGCCCAGCTCACACGCCCAGCTCACATCCCCAGTGTGGCCATCGCCTCTGAGTCTCCCTAGAAGCTCAGGGTCATCCGTCCATGAGACAGCCGAGCCTCGTGCCTTCCAGATGAACTGACTGCTCCTCAGGGCCCCATGCTCAGCTGTGCAGTCCTGGGGGTGGCCCTGGGGGCCCACGGAGGGGGCACAGGGACACCGCAGGGGGGCCTTCCTCTCTCCCCTGGCCTGACTCCCGACCTTTGATGGAGTGGTGTTTAAGGCCGTTTTATCAACTTCCCCTCTGCGGGGGGACTGCCTTGATCTGGGAGCTAATTGTATTGACATTAACCTGTTTCAACAGGTCTAAGGTACCAATAAATCATTTTTTAGTAGCTCTTCTTATTACAGCACTTTGTTAATCTCTTGCACTTGAAGTGACAAATAGCCCGAGAAATCATTGCTTTCCTGGAATATACTTTGTCTTTTTAAGTCCTTTCTTTCCTCCTGGTAGTTCAGAGACTTTTTAATGTTGATTTAGAGGTGAATAAAAATGAAGGCAGGGCCGGGGCTGTGCGCTGGGCCGCAATCCTCATCACCCGCCAGGGCCCCATTTCACCTGACAACAGCCACTCGCTCTTCCCTCCACGCCCATAAACAACCAGAATTTGAATAGCTGCATGTTATTTCCTCGTTTCTCCGTGAGAAGGACCTGGGGATGTGTATAATCAAGGACTTCTGAGAACTGCAAAGAACAAGCCTCATTTCGGACATTTTAAAATATCAAAATCAATAGATGACCAAAGTGATGAGAACGGCGAACGCTTCAGCAGACTTAGGGGATGCCAAACCCTAGCCCTGAGCTACCAGAGGCCAGAGCAAGAGCAGAAATAGTGCTTTTTCATTTTTTTAATGGAAGTGCAGTTAGGAGGGACTGGGGGCAGGAGGAGAAGGGGACGACCGAGGATGAGATGGCTGGATGGCATCACCGACTCGATGGGCGTGAGTCTGAGTGAATTCCGGGAGTTGGCGATGGACAGGGAGGCCTGGCGTGCTGCGACTCATGGGGTCACGGAGAGCTGGACACACCTGAGTGACCGGACTGAGCTGAGCAGTTGATTCACAGTGTCTTCACTTCAGGCGCACACGCATCCTTTCCCATATCCTCTCCCGTTATAGACAACTGCCAGGCGCTGAATGCCGTTCCCTGCGCTACATGGCAGGACTTGGTTACCGATTTTACATATGATAGACCCATTCTGAAGGAGGTCGGCTCTGGGGTTTCTTTGGGAGGAATGATGCTAAAGCTGAAGCTCAGGTACTTTGGCCACCTCATGCGAAGAGTTGACTCACTGGAAAAGACTCTGACGCTGGGAGGGATTGGGGCCAGGAGAAGGGGACGACCGAGGATGAGATGGCTGGATGGCATCAATGACTCGATGGGCATGAGTCTGAGTGACTCCGGGAGATGGTGATGGACAGGGAGGCCTGGCGTGCTGGGATTCATGGGGTCCCAAAGAGTCGGCCACGACTGAGCGTCTGAACTGAACTGAACTGAACTGAGAGTGTATCTGCTAATCCCAAACCCCTAATTTATCCCTCCCCTCAACACACATTTGCCCTTTGGTTACCATGAATTTTCTCTCTATGCCCGTGAGTCTGTCTTATAAGTAAGTTCATCTGTATTGTCTTCAGCTCCCACATACCAGAGCTGTATGCCTCTCGTCTTTCTCTGGCTTACTTCACCCAGGACGATGAGCCCCAGGCCCACGCGTAGCACTGTGAAGGGCGTGACCCCGCTCTTTTCACGAGGAGCCTGCTGTTGGGATGTGCACCGCATCTCCATCCGGGCTTCTGCTGACGGACATTTAGGCTGCTCCCGTGTCTTGGCTGCTGTGAGATGTGGTGCAGTGAGCACTGGGAGGCGTGTATCCTTTTGAATTAGAGTTTTCCGCAGGTGTATACCCAGGAGTGGGATTGCTGCCTCATACGATAGCTCTGTTTTTAGTTTTTTAAGGAACCTCCATGCTGTGTTCCATAGTGGCTGTACCAATTTACCTTCCCAGAGAAATACTTTTTGGATTTAATTTGAATTTGGAGTAAAATGTAAGAAGGCTGTTTGTGCGGGATCAGTTAGCTTTTGTGTGGTTCTGAATCATAAGAGGAAAGTGTTAGGCAAGTCCTTCCGGAAGGCATACCATGGACAAATGAGAAGTTACAGTGTTTCATCCATACCCGGCTCTCGTCAGCCTGCAGGGAGGATGGAGGGAGGACTGGGAGCAGGGGAGGCAGGGGCTGCCTGCCCTGCAGCCTCCATCTCCCTTGGCAACACCCCCCCCCACCCCAGGAGCCCAGAGCCTCCTGGATCCATGTCTCTCTCCGCAGCAGGTACCCAAAGCAGAGGCGCTTCTTGTTGGAAACTGCACGAGTCCAGCAGGCGGAACTGACGGGGGTCTCACTGTCAGCCCAGCAGGCTCCCTGAGTGAAGGAGGAGAGGATGTGCTGATCCACACACACACATGCGCACATGCATGCACACAAGTGCACACACATGTGCACACGCACGCACACACATGTGCACGTGCACACACACGTGCACACACATGTGTGCACGTGTGTGTGCAGTGCACATGGGGCATGTGCACACATGTGGGTGAGCACACGTGTGCATGTGTGAGGGCACGTGTGCACACACAAGTATACATATCTGCACATGTGTCTGTAAATGCAGACACACACGGGCACACAGGCAGACACATGAAGATGCATGTGGGCACCTGCTTGTTCACATCCACAGGAGCCTGCAGACATCTGTGGGCACGTGCACATGTGTATGCCAATATGCACACGGACATGTACGTGCATGAGTACACACGTGTGAGCAACTGCAGACACGCAAACCTCGAGCTCCCGTGGCTGCTTTGGTCTGTGGACTCGCTCCAGCCAGAAGGCGGGCCTGCACTGTAGGGGCCAAGCAGCATGACCACCCTCACCGGCCCTGGGTGGGTGAACGAGGGAGTCAGAGGGCCCCGGTCCAGCACTGAGGCCCCTCCGCCACCACGGTGCATCCCACCTGTCACGTCATCCGATACCACGGCAGCTCCATCAGGGACAGGCCGTTCCAGTTTCCTACTGAGGGGCCCTGAGGATCAGAGAGGGGCAGCAGCAGACCCAGGGGTGCTCAGCCAGCAAGACGCGAGGCCAGCCCGGGCCCAGCCCAGCCGAGCGGATGGGTGTCGGTCAGTATAGACACTTTCCAAAGCAGCTTCTCCTATCTAGGGCCAAGTGTGAAAGGCGAATAAACGCCCTGCAATCAAAGGACTTGCCTCCAGTGAAGCCACATGTTGCCTGGCCTTCAGGCGCATCGCTCGCAACCCTCATGACCCCCCTGAGGCCACAGCCACCAAGCCCAGAGCTGTACGCAGTTGGAAACATGTGACCCTGTGCCGGGGGTCGTAAACAAACCAACCACAGGCTGTCTTTACTTAAAATCTTGATATTTTGTCAGTCACAGGTTGTTTTGCCTTAATTTTGATTTTTTAAATTTTGCTTTCAGTATGATTGACATATCTAAGGAATACAATTTGATGAGTTTGGGTGTAGGCAAACACCCGTGAAGCCACCCCACATCCACAGTAGCAGCGAAAGGCAAAGCTTCCTTGTGTGCTTTGCTTTCTGGTTTTGTCTCTTCCGCATTTGGGGGTAAAAACTCTTAGCACAGGAAGGAAATGTCCTGTCTCCTCTTGAACACGATGTTCAGCGCACAATATAGGTTTTGTTAACAGCAGGCCCGACAGTGCACAGCGGAGCTCCACTGTGTAGCCGTCACCTGGTCCCCACTGACCAGAAGCCCCCTCCCCTCCTCCAGCCCCAGCAGCCCTCATTCTACTTCCTGCTCTGTGAGTCTGGCTGTTTGAGATTTCCCAGGTAAGGGGAATCGCAGTATTTCTCCTGCGTCCAGCTCGTCTCACTCAGCACAACAGGGCACCTCATGTGGGCACCACAACTCAACCTCCAGGTCCATCCAGGTTGTCGCAGATGGAGAGGCTCCTCCTTTCTGACGGCTGAGCGATACTCCCTTGGATGTAAAGACCACATTGTTTATCCACTCATCTGCCGATGGACCCCTGGGTTGTCTCCACGTCTCCGCTCTTGTGAATAACCCTGAAGTGAAGATGACTGTGCCAATGTCTCTTTGAGACCCTGCTTTCGATTCTTTGGGGTTTATTATACCCAGCTTCCCAGGTGGCGCTAGTGGTAAAGAACCCGCCTGTCCATGCAGGAGATGCCAGAGACACAGGGCTCGATCCCTGGGGAGGAAACGGCAACCCACTCCAGTGCTCTTGCCTGGAGAGTCCCATGGACAGAGGAGCCTGGCGGGCTACAGTCCATAGGGTCGCAAAGATTCGGACACGACTGAAGCCACTTAGCACGCACACAAATCCAGAAGGAGTTGCTGGGTCATAAAGAGACTCTATTTTTGAGAACCCTCCATACTGTTTTCCAAGGTGGCTGCACCAGTGAAGACACCCACCAACCCTGCAAAGGGTTCCAGTCTCGTCACACTCACCAGCAACTGTTAAATCACTGCACTGGAAAGTTCTTTATCTTGATGGCTGAGTCCTGAAGCCTCTTCAGTTTCGCGCCTGGAGCGCAAGCCTGCCAGTCCCTTCGGCCCCTTTAGGTCTTTCCCTTTTGGAGCCCATTTTCAGCAGAGATTTGATTCTCTGCAGGGCAGTGTGGACGACCAGCCCCCACCAGCCAACATATTGGTTTAAAATTGGCCTTGGACATTTAGCAGGGAGCGGATAGCTCGCGGCCACCCAGGTCTATTAAAATCCTGTCTCTTTCCTGCTGTGAGTTAAGGAGACCCATTCCTCTCGGTTCCCACTTCCTGATTTCAGCCCAGAGAGAATAATTGATTCTGTGGATCCTTAATTGACTTCAGGTGGTTCCAATACCAAACACTGACACCATTCCCTTAATGAATAATTTCTTTGCTTAAACTGATTTCGGTCTTATTTGGAAGGAAAGAATAAGAAAATTAAAGCCACGGGAAGGTAGCGCAGCAAAGAGGCACAGTTACGCGTACAATCAGCACCCCTCTGTCCTGGGAAAAGGCTGCGGAGAGAGAGAGGGCAGTCCCCGCCGGGAAAACGCCACCGGAGCAGGTGCTGTGGGCTGGCGCTGGAGAGCCTGGGGACTGGGTGCCAGTGCCACCAAGGGCCCGGCGTGGCCAGGACACCTGCGGGCCAAGCCACTGAGCCACTACAGCATCAGACACCTGGAACCTTCCACGGCTGGGATGGGCCAGGGGGCCCTAAGTCCTCAGTGGCCACCAGCAGGGGCCCTCGGGCTGCTCTCCTGGAAGGGCCATTCTGTGGAGACACAGCTACCAGGGCGTGCACTCCCCGCGGACAAGCAAGGAGATGCTCAGAGCTGGAAACTGGAGGGAAAGGCTGGCCGTAAGGGTCCAGGCCTACGAGCACAGTTTGCACAGTCCATTCAGTGGCCAGGGATGGCTGCCTGGAATGAGCGGCTGCCGTGGACAGCCACGCTGGCCAGGGACCGCCCCCCACTCTGCTGCAGAGCCCTCCTCCTCCCTTTCCACGGCGGATGCGGCACTCGCGGCCGTCCAGCCCTCTCCATCAGCTCTCACCGCAAGGCCCTCGGGGTGTGAAGCCTGCCCTGCTTCCCCTTCCCAGGCCTCAGGGCACTAGGCCTGGGGCCCGGAGGAGAATTCAGACCTTATGTCCACACTGCAGCGCACAGGGAGGCCCTGCTGGTCGTTTCCAATGATTGGTTTAGTGAACAGGACACTGAGGGACCGAAGCAGGCAGGGCAGAGGCCCCGCCCACGTGGGGGACTTCATGGGAAGCGTGCCCTGGCTCTCTGGTCCCAGACACCTGGGTTACTTACACCTGTTACCGCAAGATGGGGTCTCCCCAGCAAGCATCGAGGCGCAGGGCAGGGCCCCTGCTTGAAGAGGAGCAGACTGGCTCAGAGAGGCTAGACGGCCTACCCGAGGTCACACACAGGTGACCTTGTCGAGACATGAACCAGGCCTGTCTGACTGCTGTCCTCCTAGCCGCGAGATCCTAGACCTCAGCAAGCAAGTCCCACAAAGTCCCAGGCAGAAAATACTTCACATGCTGCAGACCACTACTCAGCTCTGCTGTTGGAGGGTGAAAGCAGGGTGACCTACGATGGAATGAACACTGTTGTGCTCTAATAAACCCTTATTGACAAACACAGATTATGGATCGGATTCAGCCCGTGGGCCATAGCTGGCCAGCCCCTGCCCTACCATCTGCTCAGATCACTGGCAGCTCCCCGAGGCTGTGGCATCTTTGAAGAGGTCCTTTGAAGAGGCTTGGTTAGGGGAGTATGGGGAGCAGAAAACAAAATAGGGTGAGGAAACAGAAGGGAACCAAGGTGGCGCTGCAGCAGGTGAGCCTCTCTGAGGAAGCGCTGTTCCCTGTTGAGAAGGGGAAGCAGATGGCAGAGCCAGCAGGTAAAATTTAGAGAAGACCAAGAAGTGGCCGGGGGTCTTCCAGGTGTGCTAGGCAGAATCTCACCAAACCAGACCAAACAGAGTCCCGAGCACAGGATTCCGTGGCTCGCCTCTGTGGCGCGGCTTCGGGAGGGGCTGGGTCCCGCGCCTCTCTCATCCCGGAGTTTTCTCATCAAAGGCCCACTTTTCTTTCTCCATCAGGTTCTCTTTGTGTCACAGGGTCGTCAGCACCAGAAACTCTGGACCTGCCTAGTCTTTGCTGGTATTCTCCACGAGAGCAGGCGGGCTTTTGGAAGCTAAGCCTTAGAATTCAAGAAAGTATTTCACTCGCTCCCAACCCTCCACACAAACATCAATAAGGGGGAGTTTTAAGGGATAGGAGACCAAGAAAAGAGACCCCAAAGCAAGATGATGGAAGCTGCAGAGCAGCCGATGGCTGGCAAGTGAGTCATCTAGCCGGAGAAAGTCAGATCCCAAATCTGCAGCCTGAAAGTTTGAGAACCAGTCAGACCAACAGGGCTAGGAACTGAGAAACCAGGCCCTTCTGGAGGTGGGGATGAAGGGAGGACTGGCAGACGCGAAGGGGGTGGAGGAAACCTGCGTGAGAAGTGGTCACATCCTCTTGGTGACTGCCGATGCCCCGTGTGCCCCCACTACCCCCCACCCCGTGGAAGGTCGGAGGATCACTCCCTGGACAAGGTAAACAGACTCTGGAGCAGGCACTCCTGCTGCGTTGAGGGCATGGCCCCCAGGAGGGCACGAACATGGGGTTCTGAATGCAGGAATCTCCCTAGCACGTGGAGACTGGCAGCCAGCCCTGCTCCCTCCGGAAGGAGCCTGGAAGATCCATCACCCCCAGAGGGAAGTCCAACAACTGCTGACCTCAGGGGTCCTCCCAGGCACGGTCTACCAAGAGAGCCCTGCACTGACGCTCGACACTGACCAGCCCCACTGACACTCAGTTTCCAAAAGCTTCTCAGGCCTCCATTCCTGACTCTGAGCTGGGTGCCAGGGAAGAGCAGGCGTCCGCCTGCAGCACAGAATACACACACCAAAGCTGAAACACTGCAGGTTACTGTGGGGCTCCCGGGTTCAGGAGCCTTTCAAACAGTCGCTCATCAAGGAGAGGACGGGATGCAGAGACAAGGGAGGAACCGCGGAGAAGCCCGAGCGCAGCCTCGGGGCGGTCCGGGCTCCCCCTCAAGACATGCGCAAGACAGTGTCCTTGGCTCTTCTGCAGAACTGAAGCGTGTTAGCTGCGCAGGCGCATTTGGCTCTTCGCGGCCCCGTGGACTGGAGCCCGCCAGGCCCTTCTGTCCCTGGAATTCTACAGGCAAGAAAACTGGAGCGGGTTGCCACTCCCTTCTCCAGGGGATCTTCCCAACCCAGGGACTGCACTCGGGTCTCCCGCATTGCGGGCAGACTCTTTACCGTATCCCTGCGAGAAGAGCCAGCAACGAATCCCCAGCCAACAGAAGATGTTAGCATCCTTCACTCCAGAGAAGATCAGTTCAGTCAGTTCAGTTCAGTCGCTCAGTCATGTCTGACTCTTTGCGACCCCATGAATCGCGGCACACCACGCTTCCCTGTCCATCACCAACAGCCAGAGTTTACTCAAACTCAGGTCCATCAGGTCGGTGATGCCATCCAACCATCTTATCCTCTGTCATCCCCTTCTCCTCCCGCCTTCAATCTTTCCCAGCATCAGGGTCTTTTCCAATGAGTCAGCTCTTTGCATCAGGTGGCCAAAGTATTAGAGTTTCAGCATCAGTCCTTCAAATGATCACCCAGGACTGATCTCCCTTAGAATGGACTGGTTGGATCTCCTTGCAGTCCAATGGACTCTCAAGAGTCTTCTCCAACACCACAGTTCAAAAGCATCAGTTCTTCGGTGCTCAGCTTTCTTCACAGTCCAACTCTCACATCCATACATGACCACTGGAAAAACCATAGCCTTGATTAAACGGACCTTTGTTGGCAAAGTAATGTCTCTGCTTTTTAATGTGCTAAGATCATGGCATCCAGTCCCATTACTTCATGGCAAATAGATGGGGAAACAGTGAAAACAGTGGCAGACTTTATTTTTTTAGGCTCCAAAATCACTGCAGATGATGACTGCAGCCATGAAATTAAAAGACACTTGCTCCTCGGAAGGAAAGTTATGACCAACCTAGACAGCATATTAAAAAGTGGAGAGGTTACTTTGCCAGAGATCACAGTTGGGTGACCTGGAGCAGCTCAGCAGGAGACCAGGTGAGTCCAGCTGAAAAGAGGGTAGGCCCTGCCCGCACCAGACGCTCCTCAGCGAGCCCGCCCTGAGCCTGTCTACCAAGCTCCTCACCAGCTCTCCCCGCACCGGGATGCAGTTCTCAGGGCCACAAGCCCACTGTGTGCCCCTCTGCCTCACAAAGCAATAGAGCTCTTTCCGCGTGTGCTGTACGGCTCACTCATGTCCAGCTCTTCGAGGCCCCATGGACTGTAGCCCGCCAGGCTCCTCTGTCTGTGGAATTTTTCAGGCAAGAATCCTGGAGTGGGTTGCCATTTCCTCCTCCAGGGGATCTTCCCGACCCAGGGATTTTTTTTTTTTCTACTTCCCCCAAAATTCTGTCTCCAAGATTCAACTCAGCACCAATGCACAGAGGCCAAGTTTTCAGCATCAAAACCAAACATGGGAAAGGTCCCCAGGGAGCAAGCCAGGCTTGAAGGAGAAGAGGGTTTCCCTTTCTACCCTCAGAGGAAGAGCTCTGGCATCCAGGAAACGAAACCAGGAGTGCCTATAAAAGTGGAGGCAAAGTGAGTGGAAGTCGCTCAGTCGTGCCTGACTCTCTGCGACCCCGTGGACTATATGAATTCTGCAGGCCAGAATACTGGGGTGAGCAGTCTTTCCCTTCTCCAGGAGATCTTCCCAACCCAGGGATTGAACCCTGGTCTCCCACTCAGGCAGATTCTTTACCAGCTGAGCCACAAGGGAAGCCCAAGAAGACTGGAGTGGGTAGCCTAACCCTTCGCCAGAAGATCCTCCCGACCCAGGAATCGAACTGGAGTCTGCTGCGTTGCGGGCGGATTCTTAACCACCTGAGCTATCAGTGGAGGCTAGGATGTCATTTAAAAGCCCAGAGGGAAGCGGGGCTCCATCAGGAAGCTGCCTGGGCTGGAGAGGGGCGTGTCTTAGGCAGCCTGCCTGCCGGAGGGTGGGGCTGTGTCCCTGCCCAGCTAACTGCCTCTCCTGGAGCCTCCCTGCACCTGGGTCTTGGCACTGCTGGGCCGGAAGTGGGGGTCCTCCGTGGAACTGCCAGCACCTGGGTCCCCTTGGGAGCGTGAGTTCCCAGGGGCAGCTGCTGCCAATGTGTGCATCCCCAGGGTGAGCTGTTGTTACCTCCTCTCTCGGCAGGAGACTCTCCAAAACCAGCAGGTCAGGGGCAGAGTGTTCATCTTTGATGTCCACTATTTGCAGGCAGCCTCGCTTCTCGGCCTTTTGGCTAAGATCACGTGTAGTGTGGGGGTTTCCCAGGTGGCTCAGTGGTAAAGAATCCGCCTGCCAATGCAGGAGACACAGGAGATTAGGGTTCAATCCCTGAGTCAGGAAGATCCCCTGGAGAAGGAAATGGTAACCCAATCCAGTATTCTCGCCTGGGAAATCTCACGGACAGAGGGGCCTGGCAGGCTACAGTCCATCAGGTCACAAAGAGTCAGATGCGACTGAGTGACTGAGCTCAGCACACAAGCCCTGAGAATCCAGGCAGGGATGAACAAAGCAGACCCTCGGTGCCCTTGAGGAGCTGACCGTCTCCTGGTCTTCTTAGCTGGAGTTCAGCCTGGCAGAGGAAAAGCACCTTGGGAAAGGAGCCTTTGGAAACACAGAGCCCTGCTGACGGCCACCAGGGCAGAAGAGGCCCAAGTGCAAAGTCAAGTCTGCCATGGCCCTGGGAGCACACACTGCGCACAGGAAGAGACTGGGCTTAGACTTCCAACTTCTTTTCAGTATGGAAACAATGCAGCCTTCCATTTCCTCCCCATCCACTGAATGCCACGGACAGTAAAGTAAAGCACCAGTTTGCAAACTCCAAAAGTAACAGTCATGAGAATTTCCCAGAAAGTAAGAGCGTTAGCTGACAAATTTAAGAGGCTGCCGAGTGCCCAGGACAGACAGATGAGAAGGGCCCGCACCAGGGCACGCCACAGGGAAAGTGCAGCACCCAGGACACGTGGGAAAGATGCTTCAGCCTTCCAGATGGAGCCAAAAAGGGACAAGAAAACAGGTCACACGCAAAGACTCAGAAAGCAAAATGGATTCGGACATCTTGGTGACAAGCCTGAAATCCAGAACACAGCGAAGCGAAGCCTCCCAAGTTCTCAGGGGAACTAGTTCCCAGCCAGAATCCTTTACCCAAGAAAACACTCAGACAAGCATGCAGGAGTGTGTGACATTTCAGACACACAGAGACTCAAAATCTAACTTCCTCGCTTCGGTCCCCAAGCAGCTCCCGGTGGGTGACTCCGCCAAAACCCACGCCTAGAAGAAAAGAGACAACAGACTCAAGAGGCGGGGGTGCACGCAGAGAACTCCCGGGAGAGGGACAGAGGGAGATGGGGCCCTGAATACAGGGTAAGAGGCCAGTCTGAGACCACCCAACCCGAGAGGCAGACACACTCAGACGCACAGACCAAGACGCTCACTGCAGTCACACTGGCCAGTCAGTCAACCTAATGACAGACACTGGCCCATGTCGTGACCTGAGCTGGACTTGGCCACATACAGAAGGAGCCCCAGCTCCCCTGCACCCTGCTTGCGGGATGGTCGAGCCCTCAGGGCAGTCCACGGCCGCGCTCTGCAGGCACCTGGTCCAGAAACCATGAGACAGAAACACGGGTAAGCATGTCTGGATGCTGCCAACATGGGGAGCCCTGGGTTCCCCCACTCAGGCCTTGCCCATGAATTTCCCCAAGAGGGACTTGCAAACCCTCAGGGTGGCTCCAAGGCTCTTAGCATCTCTTCAGCTGATGGATGACACGACCTTCACCCATGCACTACCTGGAGGGTCTTCAGTACTTCACAACAGATTGTCCTGGGTGATCCAGAAGGACAAGAAGGGACAAGGCAGTCTCCTCCTCTGAAGGATCCCCAAATAGGGGCCCCTCCTCTGGGCTCACTGCTTTGGGGGCTTCAGATATTAGAAACACCACCCAGAACATAACCGAGTCCAAGCTCAGTCTTCTTGCCACACACAGGCCAACAAATCCGAGAGACGAGGTGTGGAGGCAAGCTTATCCAGTCCGACTCTTTGCAATCCCATGGACTGCAGCATGCCAGGCTTCCAGGTGGAAGCCTTCACCATCTCCCAGAGTTTGCTGAAACTCATGCCCATTGAGTCGGTGATGCCACTGAGCCATCTCATCCTCTCTCGTCCCCTTCTCCTCCTGCCCTCAATCTTTCCCAGCATCAGGGTCTTTTCCAATGAGTCAGTTCTTTGCAGGTGGCCAAAGTATTGGAAATTCAACTTCAGCATCAGTCCTTCCAGTGAATATTCAGTGGTGTTGAGACAAGGCATTGACTTTATTTGGAGAGCTCGCTGACCAAAAAGATGGCAGACTAGTGTTTCAAAACCATCTTTTCAGGCCTGGATGCCAGGTTCTTGTATAGAACAGAGACGGGGGGAGGTGAGAAGTTAAAACAAAAAGGCCATTAATCTTACAAACAATCTCCTGGAATGGCTAGGCTCAGGGAGGGGACTCGTGAATTCCTTCCTTCCTATAGCCATCCTCGGGTGGACAGGGTCCTGAACAAAGGCACTCTGGTTTAGCATTCAGGCAGAGGGGCAGGGTTCCCCAACCAAGGCAGGCCGTTATGCAGGAACAGCATCCTTTCCGTGAAAAAAAGCACTGGGAACTAAAGGTTAAAGTGAAACAGATGGAGTCCGTTCTTCCCTGTAACAAGAAGTCATTTATTAAAGAGCCCCTGGGCTCACCCCTCACTCCAGTCCAGTGAGACCCCAGCCCCAAACTCCCAGAGAAGAGCTTCCCAGCTCCCTGCTTCAGAGGCCAGGGAGAGGGTCTCTGACGCCCTCTCGTCAAAGGCAGATGCTGATTTCAGGGAGATTTCAGGCTTTGGGAGGAAGACGCGTGAGAACAGGAGGAAAAGCGAACCATCAGATTCTTCCCTCTGGGAGAGGGGATGCAGTCCGCTCTGCAGACCCATCGCTTTATCCATCTTTTCAGTCTGGTTTCTGCCCCATCATTCCGTGGGACCACTTTCTTACCTCTCCTTGGACAGCATCTTGGATCCCGAAGGCCCCCACCAGGCAGGAAGGACTGGAAAGTGTCACACNCAAGGCAGTCTCCTCCTCTGAAGGATCCCCAAATAGGGGCCCCTCCTCTGGGCTCACTGCTTTGGGGGCTTCAGATATTAGAAACACCACCCAGAACATAACCGAGTCCAAGCTCAGTCTTCTTGCCACACACAGGCCAACAAATCCGAGAGACGAGGTGTGGAGGCAAGCTTATCCAGTCCGACTCTTTGCAATCCCATGGACTGCAGCATGCCAGGCTTCCAGGTGGAAGCCTTCACCATCTCCCAGAGTTTGCTGAAACTCATGCCCATTGAGTCGGTGATGCCACTGAGCCATCTCATCCTCTCTCGTCCCCTTCTCCTCCTGCCCTCAATCTTTCCCAGCATCAGGGTCTTTTCCAATGAGTCAGTTCTTTGCAGGTGGCCAAAGTATTGGAAATTCAACTTCAGCATCAGTCCTTCCAGTGAATATTCAGTGGTGTTGAGACAAGGCATTGACTTTATTTGGAGAGCTCGCTGACCAAAAAGATGGCAGACTAGTGTTTCAAAACCATCTTTTCAGGCCTGGATGCCAGGTTCTTGTATAGAACAGAGACGGGGGGAGGTGAGAAGTTAAAACAAAAAGGCCATTAATCTTACAAACAATCTCCTGGAATGGCTAGGCTCAGGGAGGGGACTCGTGAATTCCTTCCTTCCTATAGCCATCCTCGGGTGGACAGGGTCCTGAACAAAGGCACTCTGGTTTAGCATTCAGGCAGAGGGGCAGGGTTCCCCAACCAAGGCAGGCCGTTATGCAGGAACAGCATCCTTTCCGTGAAAAAAAGCACTGGGAACTAAAGGTTAAAGTGAAACAGATGGAGTCCGTTCTTCCCTGTAACAAGAAGTCATTTATTAAAGAGCCCCTGGGCTCACCCCTCACTCCAGTCCAGTGAGACCCCAGCCCCAAACTCCCAGAGAAGAGCTTCCCAGCTCCCTGCTTCAGAGGCCAGGGAGAGGGTCTCTGACGCCCTCTCGTCAAAGGCAGATGCTGATTTCAGGGAGATTTCAGGCTTTGGGAGGAAGACGCGTGAGAACAGGAGGAAAAGCGAACCATCAGATTCTTCCCTCTGGGAGAGGGGATGCAGTCCGCTCTGCAGACCCATCGCTTTATCCATCTTTTCAGTCTGGTTTCTGCCCCATCATTCCGTGGGACCACTTTCTTACCTCTCCTTGGACAGCATCTTGGATCCCGAAGGCCCCCACCAGGCAGGAAGGACTGGAAAGTGTCACACACGGAAGCCGGGGACCGTTTTGCAAACTCAAGTAACTCCCCTCCATCGACATCTACGTAGAATTAAATAGAGCATGAATGGGGCTTGGCATCTATTCTTTGCATTGCGGCAGGGTTCTTGACATTGACAATGAAACATGATGAAAACCCTGAGAGAAGTGATTGTGAGTTTCCAGGATGAAATTAAAATCAGATGTTTCCTGTGTTAATGGCTATGAGTAATATGCAACCTCATTACAATAATTAAACTTTATAAGTACAATTTCAAAGAAATTTGGTTAATTTCTAAATCAATATCTTTTTTCAAGAGTTTTTATAGACCGTCCCAGCTACGACTGCCTCGGCAGATCAAAAAGTTTCTCCAAACTGAAATTAATTTTCAAAAGCTTATCTAAGAACTACAGTGACTCAAGAAAGGGTGTGTAATTTGTCAGTACTGTCAATAAAATGCAAATGGTGTGAAAATCTTAATTATAGTAACATAATTAGTGATATTGTTGAAATGAAGGCAAGAAAATAAATCTTATAGAATAAACATACAATAATTTATAAATTATGCATGCTTTTGTTTTATTACTCATCCAAGCATTATTGGCCTGTCAAGAGAACACCCAGGCATCCCCAATAATAATTAAATGCAGTTCTCTTTGATACTTTGCCAGCTTTCAGTTATCAAAACATAACTTGTAGTTTTATACATCTTTTCAATTTTGCTGTTATGAAGGTATATTTGTCAAAGCAAAAGCTAGAACATTTTTTATTTTTCACAGTTTGTTAACTTGATTTATAATTTCAACATGTGGTATGTGGGGCTGTGTGTGTACTCTTGCCCTGAAAGCGTTAGTGAAGGAGGGAGACAGGATTAGGAAGGGGTTCAGAGAGGCTCTGAGGCACCAGAATATTCTATTTCCCATCCTAGTTGGCACGTGCGTGGGAGTTTATCTTGTTACTTTTCTGTAAACTGTGTTTATACGTTACGCACTCTTCTGAATGTATGATACATGTGACTAGGGCTGCTGCTAAGTCACTTCAGTCGTGTCCGACTCTGTGACCCCGTAGAGATATACATGTCAGTAACACACAAAATAAGGCTGAGAAAAAGAACCCGCCCTGCTTACCACACAGAGGCTGTCTGCTCCCCTGACATTCACAAACAGGAAAGCACACTGTAAACCCCAGACCTTGCCCCAGTGCAAGCCGCCCCTATCGTTTGCCTGCCTCTGACCTGGGGGGTTGGATGTCACTAACTCAGTCGAGAGTGAGAATCCTGTTGACATTTTCCTACCAGAATTTTTAACATGTTTTCTTCTGCACGGACTCTAAACACAATACTCACCCATTTTGGAAATTTTGGAAACTACGAATAAAAAGGAAGTATATATCATACCACCCAGACAAAACCCCATGGAAACATTAGCCTTTTTCAATCTTAAAAATAATTAAAAAACAAAAAAGATCTATCTTTCAATCAATCTGTAATTTTGTATGGATGAGATCAGCCTCCAAATAAAATTTTGTATCTGGTTGTTTTTCTCACTTAATATGCTAGGCATTTCCTTCTGTTATTACAAACTCATTGTAAGCATCTTTGGCTGCATAATTTACTTAATCATTCCCTCATTACAGGGCATTTAGGCGGGTTCTAATTTCCCATTCACAGATTACCCTGTGATGAATAAACAGTACTCTTCCTAAGTCTTTGTGTGGATTTCAGAGTTTTTTCTTAGGATCAGTAGCCAGAAATGGTCTCAAGAGATGTTTATTTCACAGGTACCTTGCACTGACCTTTCTCACTTGGGCATGGACATTCTGGAAGCCTGGAGGGTGAAGTCAATTACTAAGGGAGTCTAAAAGCCACAGCGGCAGGTCAGCCCAAGATCCATCCTGGCTCTGCGAACACTGTCAGACGACCTCAGGACAGTCACCATCTCCACACACCTTGACTTACTCGCCTATAACAAAGAAAAAACTGTGACTACTACAGGTACTGTCCTTACAAGGGTGACAAGCTATGTAGGCAAGCCCCTAGTCCAATACCTGGCACACAGTTCAGTTCAGTCGCTCAGTCCTGTCCGACTCTTTGCAACCCCATGAATCACAGCACGCCAGGCCTCCCTGTCCATCACCAACTCCTGGAGTTCACCCAGACTCACGTCCATCGAGTCAGTGATGCCATCCAGCCATCTCATCCTCTGTCGTCCCCTTCTCCTGCTGCCCCCAATTCCTCCCAGCATCAGAGTCTTTTCCAATGAGTCAGCTCTTCGCATGAGGTGGCCAAAGTACTGGAGTTTCAGTTTTAGCATCATTCCTTCCAAAGAAATCCCAGGGCCGATCTCCTTCAGAATGGCCTGGTTGGATCTCCTTGCGGTCCAAGGGACTCTCAAGAGTCTTCTCCAACACCATAGTTCAAAAGCATCAGTTCCTCTGCACTCAGCCTTCTTCAAAGTCCCACTCTCACATCCATGCATGACCACTGGAAAAACCATAGCCTTGACTAGACGGACCTTAGTCAGCAAAGTAATATCTCTGCTTTTGAATATGCTATCTAGGTTGGTCATAACTTTTCTTCCAAGGAGTAAGTATCTTTTGATTTCATGGCTGCAGTCACCATCTGCAGTGATTTTGGAGCCCAAAAGAATAAAGTCTGACATTGTTTCCACTGTTTCCCTGTCTATTTCCCATGAAGTGGTGGGACCAGATGCCATGATCTTCGTTTTCTGAATGTTGAGCTTTAAGCCAACTTTTTCACTCTCCTCTTTCACTTTCCTCAAGAGGCTTTTTAGTTCCTCTTCACGTTCTGCCATAAGGGTGGTGTCACCTGCACATCTGAGATTATTGATATTTCTCCCAGCAATCTTGATTCCAGCTTGTGTTTCTTCCAGTCCATGCTCAATAAATGATTGCTAACACTAAATTTTTTTCAAGAGCCCTTTTACGAATTCTTCTGGAAAAAGGGTCCCACGCCAGACTCTGATTGGCCTGCCTGGAGTCCTGTGCCCTTCCCGGCGCCAGTTCCCATTGGCTCTGATTGGTCAGCTCTGGGTGTCTTGCTCACCCTGATACAGGAGGTGGACATGGGTCAGCCCAGCGGAACCACAAGGACTGAGAGTTGGGGTCCCACAGAGAATCCTGCTGCCAGAAGGGCTAACGGGGCTGGACCACAGATGCCTAGGCCTGAGGTCCAAGACCACGTGAACATGGGAGAGCAATCCTCATAGTAAGCGTTTATGTGGGGGGTAAAAACCAAAGCAGACCAAAGGTGAAGGTCATTGATGACTGCCACAGAGGGGTCTCAAACCCTGGGGAGTAGTGACCCCAGTGAGCTTGAAAATCTTTCCAACCTTGAAAGACTGAAGCTACAGGCGGGTCTAGAGAAAGAGCAAGTTCACCAAGGGCTTCACCACTCGGCTGACTCAAGATCACTTGGGCCCTAAGGCTGACCCCCTGGCACTGCACCGGGCCAGAGCTCAGGTCAGCAAGAGAGCCTGTTTCCCCCAGCCCCACCAGCAGTCCCCTGCTCATCCAGTCCTCCCCGAGTCCCCACTTACAGCTCAGTTTTGTCCAAACCACTCCTTCCATGGTAGCCACAGTTGGAAAGGCTTGAAGAGCATCGCTCCGTTCAGGAGAGAGGATCCCACTGCTGCTCCCCAAAACCCATCTCCAAGCCTCCTTCCCTCCAAAATTTGGGCATCACCACCCAGCACCCAGTGCTTTGTAAGGTTGACTATAAGTCAGTTCAAGGGTTTGATTTTGAAAAACTGTAGAAAATGCATGCTGGCATTTCCCTNGCATCGCTCCGTTCAGGAGAGAGGATCCCACTGCTGCTCCCCAAAACCCATCTCCAAGCCTCCTTCCCTCCAAAATTTGGGCATCACCACCCAGCACCCAGTGCTTTGTAAGGTTGACTATAAGTCAGTTCAAGGGTTTGATTTTGAAAAACTGTAGAAAATGCATGCTGGCATTTCCCTGCTGTGTCCATGTCTTGGCAGCATCTCAGATTCAAATTCGAAACTGTACTAACGTTCAAGCTGGAAAGAAATATTCAGAGGAGAGACGTGGATGGGAGGAAAATGCAGGCTCTGGGGGCGCTGCAGCAGGTTCCGTGCAGGCGGAGCGAAGGATGGACGGACTAAGGCACGTGGGTTTCCTGGAGACACAGGGCACAGGGGCGGGCCCCTGGGTGGCCTGGGGGGCGTCAGGCGACCCTAAGATTGGGCTTTCAGGGGAGCCAGCCCTCTGCTGGCAAATGCGGTGGCCTCCACTTGCCACTGCCTATTAAGTGGCATCATTTAAACCCTGCCAGTCACTCAGGCTCAGAGATGGCAGATTAATTTTATCTTAACTCTTTAGCCAGTGGAAATATGTCAAAATGTACCTTTTTACAATCAGACTCGGTGACAGACCAGAGGTTCTAGCTGTACTCGGGCCGCGTCTACTGAGGCCAAACGCCGACAGAGCCCCTGCTGGTGTCCGTCTACCCCTTAGGGGAGCAAACCGAAGTGGCAGGCATCTCGGTGTGGGTCACAGCTGTGTCCCTGGGGCATAAAGCAGCCCCTCCCTGGCCCGAAGCAGGCATCTGCCAAGGACATGTCAAACGAACAGTCGCTTACCCGCGCACACACACCCTTAGCTCCTACTGTGTACAGGTCACGGCCTTGGAAGGGCTATGTGAGGGGTAGGGGACATGATGATAGCAAGCAACGGGGGAAGCAGCAAAGACCTCAGGAAAGTACCTGAAGCCAAGGGGACCACTGGCAACACAAGAAACGGCCGATGTTCACACCTGGAGCACTTTCTCTGTGGCAAGCACTGCGCCAGACGCTTTGTATGGTCCCCCCTCTCCTCTTCCCAGGGATCCTCCGCTGGAGGAGAGGTTCCTACCCTCACTCCCACCGCTTGGAATTGCAAAGCGAAGTGAAAGTGAAAGTCACGCAGTCATGTCTGACTCTTGGTGACCCTGTGACCCCATGGACTATACAGTCCCTGGAATTCTCCAGGCCAGAATACTGAAATGGGTAACTGTTCCTTCTCCAGGGGATCTTCCCAACCCAGGGACCAAACCCGGGTCTCCTGCACTGCAGACAGATTCTTTACCAGCTGAGCCACAGGGAAACCCAAGAATACTGGAGTGGGCAGGCTATCCCTTCTCCAGCAGATCGTCCCAACCCAGGAATCAAACCAGCGTCTCCTGCATGGCAAATAGATTCTTTACCAACTGAGCTATGAGGGAAGCCCCAGGAAACCACACTGCAATCACTCTCCTATGCTTCTCACAGGTCTTTGCGTGTCTCTCTGTGGGATGGAGCCCCAGAGTGGGACTATGGAGTCAAGAAGATCCAATGCAAGCTGACTTTTGCTGGAAACTGAAACTGAAAAATCTGAAAAAATTCAGATTTTTTTCTGAATCCATCAGAAAAAAAAAAAAAGCAGTGCTTATTTGATAGTATGAGGAAGCTGTCTCCCACTGCTGTACCAGCCCTAGACATCAGTAATGTTTAAAATTTTACAAACCTGAAAGCGGAAAAATACTATCTCATTGTGTTTTAATTTGGAGTTTTTAAATTATTGATGAAGATGTGCGTGTTCTCCAGGAATCACCAGCCGTCTGGTTCTGTCTTCTATGTCTTGAAGCAAACGCCTCCTCCCAGCATGGCAGCTGCTGTGGCCTGGCACTTCCATCCCTAATCCGAGAACTCTGGCCTGCGCTCTGTGTCTGCCGTGTCTCTGTACCCCTAACAGCGCTGGCCCACCCAGAGTGAACGGACGGCAGCAAATGACTGTTCACTGAAAGCTTGCCAAGCGTCCTGCACGGTGCGCGTGACATTTTGCCCCCAGAATCTCACGTCACCCTCACAAGAACCTGTGAACCAGATTGCATCTATCATTACCCCCAAATCCCAATGTCCAAAGAGCTCCAAAACCCAAAAGATTGTTCATAATTTATTTGGCACACAAAATCTGAACTGGATTATCATGCAACCACTTTAAGAACTCGTCAGTTCAGTTCAGTCGTTCAGTCGTGTCTGACTCTTTGCAACCCCATGAACAGCACCACGCCAAGCCTCCCTGTCCATCACCAACTCCCGGGGTCCACCCAAACCCACGTCCATCGAGTCGGTGATACCATCCAACCATCTCATCCTCTGTCGTCCCCTTCTCCTCCTGCCCTCAATCTTTCCCGGCATCAGGTTCTTTTCAAATAAGTCAGCTCTTCACATCAGGTGGCCAAAGTATTGGAGTTTCAGCTTCAACATCAGTCCCTCCAATGAACACCCAGGACTGATCTCCTTTAGGATGGACTGGTTGGATCTCCTTGCAGTCCAAGGGACTCTCAAGAGTCTTCTCCAATACCACAGTTCAAAAGCACCAATTCTGCGGCGCTCAGCTTTCTTTAACAACTCCTGATTTGCTGCTAAAATTAAAAACTTGGTTCTGGAGTATTTGTCCCAGACCTGCTGACAAATTAGTAATATGTAACCCACGCTGGATTATTGTTTCAAAATCCGGAAGAAAAATTGTGAAAAGGAAACCCACAAACTCCAAGAGCTTCATCTGAGGACTGCGGACCTAGGCTGTCTTCCTGGGTCATGGCTAAAGACCCTGGCCCCCAAGCCCGTGTTCCTCACCCAGCCCTGTCTGCTCTCAGCCCAACTCCTCGCGCCACACGATGGGTCCCCCGACCTTTAGGAGCACCGAGAGCTCAGCGAAAAGTCCTCATCTGTGGAAGCTTTACTTCCGAAGGACAGGGACAGGGTTGTTAAGCTGACTGGTCTCCTTGAGATTTAAATTCCAGGATGTTGCAAATGCCACGCAGGATCCTGGATGCCCTCCAGACTGTGTCTTCGGAGCAGGACAGCTCTGTCCCTGGTCCCGCCTCGCCCCGTGAGGCTGAAATCCGCCGGGTCAGGAAGCAGCCTGGCTCCTCTAATAGATAAGTTTAATTAAAAGTGGGCTGGATGCGTGGCCCGAGCAGAAGACAGTCATTAGACAATCAAAATGCTTCACTACAAGGAAGTAATTGCATCGCACGGAGACCTTTTTGCTATCAAGGCAGAATCAATCAATAATTAAATTAGAAGTGAAAATTAGTTGCTCGAGCCCATGGCTCACTGACTGAGCAGACACTCTGTGACCCCAGGACGGGCTGAGGGCCTGTAGATGAGGGGGGCTTCAGCCACCAAAGTCCTCAAGCCCAACCCAACAGCGACCCGACCGAGTGACCCCTGCTCGCCTCGGGGGTGGGGCGAGGCTTCTGGCACCGTTGATTCTAAAGTGCAACAGTGTGGCATCTTCTCAGTTTGAAGAAGCTGAAACAAAGAGGAAGGGGGGATACAGTGGTTAGCTACTGGTCCATAGCAACCTCCCACAAAACAACAGGGCGTGAGCGGTGGGGGCAGATTTCAGGGGCGTCTGCAGGTGGGCTGGGGTGGCCCCGCTGACCCAGGCTGGGTCTGCTCCGTGTCTGACCCAAGCCCGGGGGTCTTTTCTAGCAGCAGGAGCGGGGTGGCCTTGCGCTCTCCTCCTGGGTGGCTGGCCGGCACGTGGCCTTCCAGTGGTGACGGCGGCAGACCCAGAGGGCAAGCGGAAGCACGTGCAGCCCTGTAAGGCTGAGACCAGGCACACCATCACTTGTACCCACACATCACCTGCCCCGCCCCGAGTCCAGCTCGACACCCTGACAAGGGCTAGCCCAGACACCGGATGTATCTATCCGAGATACACCCGAGGCAAGGTCTGTCAGGAGGACCCCTGTGATGAGACACGGCCAGGACGTGGAAGGGGGCTGGAAGGAGGGGAGAAACGGAGCTGGTAGTTCAGACCCACCCCCCGACCTCTGCCACCAGGGAACTCAGACTTGTTTTGAGCTCCTTCTGTCAGCCAGGCTTCCCAGGTGGCTCAGCTGGTAAAGAGTCCACCTGGGCTTGATCCCTGGGTTGGGGAGATCCCCTGGAGAAGGGAACGGCTCCCCATTCCAGTATTCCGGCCTGGAGAGTTGCATGGACTGTATAGTCCATGGGGTCGCAAAGAGTCGGACACGACTGAGTGACTTTCATTTCTGTCAGCCAGTCACTGTGCTCACGTTATCTCAAGGAATCGGAGCTGCACCATCCACGCGGTGCTCGGGATCACTCCCCTCTAACAGACAGCGAAGCTGAGACTCCCGGAAGCAACCCAGCCAAGGTCATCCAGCTAGTCAGTGGCTGGACAAAGTCCAGCCTGCTTCTGGGTCGTCCCAGCACCCCACTGCCTTCGCCCGTGCCTGCAGTCGGGGCAGCCAGGGCTCGTCTGAACCCTTCCTCGCCTGCAGCAGGGGGCCGGGCAAGGCCCTCGCGTTTCTGGCCCGATTGTCTTCATCTGTGGACAAGGACGCTCCCCAGGGCTCCGGAGGCCCCTGGAGGCTCTGAATGGCCTGGGTTTAAGGCTAACCTGAAGTAGCAGGTTTCTGTTATTCTCGAAATGGGCAACAGGGTGGGCGTGCCTGCAGACCACAGAGGCTGCAGGCCGGTTCAGTGTGTTCTGCTCAGAGGCTCCGGGCTTCAAAGGACTTCCGGGTTCACCTGGCCTCGTAGCCTCCAGATATTTCTGCCCATGACCATGGTAGGTTGGATCCTGGTCCCCAAGGCTGCCCCCATCTTAACCTGGGAATCTAGTTCTTTACAGCGGAGAAGGGACTTTGCAGGTGCGAGCTAAGCATCCTCACTGGGGAGATTATCCCAGGCCAGTTAGATAGGTCCAGTTGCACCCCGTGAGTCCTTGAGACCAGAACCTTTGTTGACTGCAGTCAGACAGAGACGCGGCAGCAGAAGAGGTGGGAGTCCCAGGCTGCCGGCTGCGGAGACAGCCAGGGGCTGAGCCAAGGAACACGGCGCCTCAGAGGCTGGAAAAGCAGGGGAGCGGATTCCCCGGAGCTTCCAGAGAGCCCTGACGTGACCTGGGTTTCAGCCAGTGAGTCTGCCTGCAGACATGTGACCTGGAGGACAGACCTGGAGGGCTGAGGGAGGGCCACACACACTGGACTTGTGGTCATTGCTACAGCGGCAGCTGGAAACCCATACAGTGACACCTTCAGGACAGAACTCAGCTCATATCACAGCCCTGGGCACAGGCGGCACAGGCACACACACTCCCATACATACGCACACACACCACACAGAGACATACATGCACACACGCACATGCCACACACACAGCCACACACACACCACACACACGGACCCACACACACACACATCCACACCCCCACACAGAGACCCACATACAGACACGTGCACATGCCACACACATACACACAGAGACCCACATGCACACACACACACACCACATACACACCACACACACATACACACCCCACACACACACACCACATACACACCACACATACATACACACCCCGCACACACACACCACATACACGCCACACACACATACACACCCCGCACACACACACCACACACTCAGACACACCACACATATACATATACCACACACACCACATACACGCCACACACACATACACACCCCGCACACACACACCACACACACACACACACCACACATATACATATACCACACACACACATATACCACACACACATACACACCCCCCACACACACACCACACACACACATCACACACATACACCATGCACCACACACATACACACCACACACACACACACTGCTTCCTGGAGAAGGCAGACCCTGAACTGAGACTTGAAGGAGGAGGAGGAAGGCGCTGGCAAGAAAGCTGGAGGAAGGAGAATGTGGCTCCAGGGGCGGCCAGTCGGCGGCCAGTCTTCAGGAGCGTAGATGAAGGGTGAGAGGTGAGTCCAACAGAGGGGACACTTCATGATAGGAATGCATTAAACAAGCAGGGCTTCTTGGGCAGGGAAGGGAGGAGACGCCACCAGCAGAGCTGTGCTTTTCAAAGATTCATCAGAAGGGACCAGGAGCGCTTGAGACTAAATGTTGGCTTCATTAAAAAACGATGGGGATATAAGTTTAAAAAACAATGATGTCAACTCACACCAACTAAACGGGAGAGAAGCGTACGTCTCTGATGGGGAACAGCCGTCTCTGCTCTACCGGTGGGCATTTCACTGGGGCAACATCAGAACAGGCTGGCATCACCTGGTGAAGTTAGAGTCACACACAGACTTACAGCTAAGCACCTGGGGTACAGGCGATAGGAAGGCCCCCACAGGTGCCCGAGAACGCTCAGGGCCTGCTAGGAACGCAAACCACACAAGTCGAGGATCAGAGCGCGCAGCAGCAGGAGAAAGGACGGCCCAATTCTGCTCTGCTTCTGCAGCGGAATCCCGCTCCTGAGGGAGAAGTCAGCAGCCAGGCTGTGGACGACGGTCTGCCGGGCGGGTTCTTGGGGATGGGCCATCAGACAGGGCGCCCTCAATCCCCTTACGCACAGACCAAGACATGCCAAACAGCAGCGGGCCGAAGACAGGCACGCAGGTGTAAAACTTAGGAACAAAGCGGAGAGGGGTGAATATGAGACCCAGGACAGCAGCCGCTTCTTGAGGGAGGGGCCTGGGCAGGACACAAGGGCAAACCGGGCGGCTGCAAAGAGAAGCGACTGGAGGTTGCTCAGTGGTGTCCGACTCTGCGTGACCCCGGGGACTGCACAGTCCACGGATTCTCCAGGCCTGATTACTGGAGTGGGGAGCCATTCCCTTCTCCAGGGGATCTTCCCAACCCAGGATCGAACCCAAGTCTCCCGCACTGCGGGCGGATTCTTTCCCAGCTGAGCCACAAGGGAAGCAGGGCTGCAAAGGTCCCTGTAATTCCCCAAGGTCGTGCTTCCTTACGCCAGGGCGCTCAGTGACGTGTTCATCTGGGCGCTCTACAGCTACTGGATATATGTTATTTTGATTCTACTCAATATTTCATTAAAAAACAAGAAAGAAATATGAAAAAAATGACAGACATTTCAGGAGAATAGAGAAAAAATGGAGATTTACAGCCTCATTAGTAGTTAAAATTTTCTTATTATCTAAGCATTAAAAATAAGAATAAATTATTCTTTATTTTAAATTAAACTATGGTTTCTTTGCAATGTTGGGTTAGTTTCAGGTATAAGTAAAGTGATTTCGTATAGTTAATATATTCATTTTCAGATTCTTTTCCTTTATAGGTTATTACAAGATATTGACTACAGTTCCCAAAATAAAATTATTCTTGGTACATACTTTCTATAGTCATTTTTCTTCCTCTATGTATCCATACTGGGTCAGTAGAATTTTTTGAGAGAATGGATTTTTACTATGACTATGTTGCTTAAAGTGTTTTCTAAAATTACTTGTAACAGTCTTCAAATCACATTTTTAAATTGTTAACATTCCGCCTGAGTCCTCTGAATAAGGCATATTTTTAATTTAAAAATATTATCTCTACAGGAGTTGAAGTACCTGGTGAGCTCAGAGTAAACTCTGTGAAATGGAGAGTTGCCGTTCTAGTCTTTTGGCATCGAAATGTGGAGAGAGTCCCGCAGCAACGTTGCCACAGGTCCCTTTGCCTCCATTCATACGTGTTTCAGTGTGTGTTTTTTCACAACAAAATATATCAAACACATTATCTCTATTCACGATTCTTTTGATGCTTTACTAAACATCGACTCTGTGTCATCTTAGCCTGGGCCTTCCCTGGTAGGTTACATCCCTGTCCACATCCTCTATTTATTCGAATAAACATAGAAGCATCATGCAAAGATTCCTCCTGGTATGTCCAGCCATGCCAAGGTTTAAATAAAGTCTCAGAATGAAAACAGAACTTCGCCCTACACCACATCCAACTCGCCCTGGCTTCCTTGAGGATAAATTTCCCATCTTCCGCCTGTAAACTTTGTAAATCATCGCAATAGGTGAAAAATGGTCATAACTGACATTTTGTGGCTTCCATCCATTAAATGCTGCAATTAAAGATTTCCAGCTAATTTTGTACAATCACATCCAACTCTTAGAGGATTTGTTTATAACGAAAGCTCAGTACTATTAGAGAACAAGCGAGTTGATATTTTGGGTAAAGGCTCAAACACTCAAATCTGGTTGGGGATGGCAAAAAGGAAAGAAAGTTCCACCACACTGACAAAATTAAACTGTACGTTCTTTAGAATTTAACTTCATCACCAAGTTGTTTATTTCGAGTCAGTCTGGGCGCACACATAACAGATTTTGACAATTACTGCTTCTGTTCAGTTGGCAGATCTTGGCGGCTTGTTTCAATGCATCACCAAAACACAAGCTCATTTTTGCACTAAATTACAAAAAAAAAAAAAGAAACACTGTTTTTTTCCCTTAATTTTTTTGAGTTGATGTACAATATTATGTAAGTTATACCTGTATCATATAGTAATTCACAATTTTTAAAGGTTATAATCCACTTCTTAAAGATTTCTTTTGATGTGGACCATTTTTCAAGGTCTTTATTGAGTTTGTTACAATATTGCTTCTGTTTTTTTGCTTTCATTTTTCAGCCTTGAGCCATGTGGGGTCCTAGTTCCTTGACCAGGGATTCACCCCACATTCCCTACATTTGAAGGTGAAGTCTTAACCACTGGACCACCAGGGAAAGCCCTTTAAAGGTTGTAATTCATCTATAGTTACTGTCAAACATTGGCTACCTCCCCTTGTTGTGCTTATTTTATGGCAATAGCTCGTACCCCCTGCTCCCCTCCCCCTCCATCGCCCCTGCCCTCTCCCCGTTAGTAGCCACCGGCTAGCTCTCTGTCTGTGAGTCTGTTCAAAGGACATTGCCTTAACCATGACACCAGCTTCACCAAAGGAATGGCGTTTTACTAGCAATGGGAAGAGCTTCAAAAGCTTTATTTTTATGCCATGAATTAGATGAAAATGATTAAACTATCATTGTAATTAACAGGTTTTCTTTCTGAAGCCTCTGGGAAAGATGACATAAAACTGGAATAATTTAGATGATTCCAAATTCTGGTAATGGAGCCAACACACACTCAGCTATCACTCCAGGGAAAGGGGCGCTGCCTGCAGCAAGGGGTGTGGCCACTGCAGCCCCCTACCCCCAGTCGTAGACTGGTCAGCTCACCCCTGACCTGGACTGGAACGGAGGAGCCAGCAGGATTGAGGTCAGGCTGTCACGGGAGTGCTCACAGCATTTGCCAAACCCACCACTCAATGCAGCTCCGGAGGGCGGAGTTGCATCTGAAGGGGAAAAGTCTGGCACGGATGCTGAGAGAAGTCAGGAGGCGTCATCTCGGAGGTGGGTCACTGATGGCCTTGGCAGTGCATGAAGACCACGTGGGCCCATGTCCTCACCATCCCAGGGCGACTCCAGGGTTTGCTGTCCTGTTATTGTCATTGAATGCCTTTGAGGGCAGTTGAGAGGAGATTATTTTAATAATCCAGGAAGCCTGGGGGTGGGGGTGTTGTTGAGAAGGACACACGCTGGCTGATGAACCACAGGCCCTCAACTCTCCCACCAGGGGCATTTTCCATATGACTTCTGCTCTGTTCCAGACCTGCCATCACTAGAAACGGGGCCCGGAGGTCAGAAGGGACCTGGCTGAGGCCCCAGAGCTGGCAAGAGAGAGAGTCGGGGGTCAGCCAGGTTCATAGAGAGGCTCATGACCCCAGTCTACTTGATGGGGGGTGGATGCAAAATGCTACCAGGAAAGACAGAGCAGGAAACAAGGACAGTGAACACCCAAGCTTGGTCCACCGCAGGCACAGAAAGACACCCCCACCCCTACCCCCACCCCAAACCCCAACCC
>SJYA01003915.1:0-16640 GCA_006410615.1 Neotragus moschatus | reverse complement strand
CTCTGAGCCCGACCTGCTTGTGCCCAGCTGGGCTACAGAAACCTCCAGGCCACCACGGGAGTGCTGACCTTGGGATGATCTCCATAACGGTGGGACACAGTGGTCCCAGGACCCTCCCTGACACCCTGTCCTGCAGAGGGAGAGGTGTTGAGTGCCGGCCACCCCACCAGTAGCAGGAGCGCCTGCATCTCACGGGGTCCCGAATGGGACGCAAAGAAGCTGCGGAGCAGGGGGCTCCTTCCAGAACACAGGAGGCAGCCCTCGTCCATCTACATCAGGCCGCGATGCTCTGTGTCCACACAGCGACAGCCACGCAGAAGCCCAGAGCCACGGCCCCAGCCGCAGGGGCTCCCGGAGGCCCAGCAGGCCCGCTCAGAGCTCACACTCCATGTGGCCCCTGCACACCGTCTCCCGCACAGCGTTCACTCGGGCAGGAACGCTTGGCAGCAGTCACGTGCCTGGCAGCAGTCACATGCCCTTGGACTCTGGTGTCAAAGCACAGCTGGGGACCCCGGGGCAGCTCAGGGGGCCTCACTGAAGGTCCCTTCATCGCCACGTTGAGCTGCTGTGATGACGAGAGTGAGGCCCGGGTCTGTCCCCTCTTCCCACGGCCTCCTGGGACCCTCAGACGCCAGGCTTCCAGGCACGTCCACCAGGACCATTTGACCCCCGAGTCTCAGGGACACTGGCTGGAGAAGACCCTCCCACTCCCTGGCCTGCACCCGCCTCCCCTGCTGAAAAGGTGTCACTTTGCAGAAAGCAATTCCTGGCCAGATCAGACACCCACTGTGCAGTGGGAACGAGAGTGTGGAGGAGAGCTGACGCCGAAATGCGATGAGCGCACCCAGCAGACCACACGGCCGCTCCTCCTGCCCCGCGCCCGACGGGAGGCCCAGGCTTATCTCCCGTGTCTCAGACACCCCATCTGGCCTCCTGCTCGCCGTGTCCTCAGCTGTCCTCCCAGGATGACTTATCAAAGCGCTCAAGCACCCTCTGTCCACACGTCCACTGGCGAGCACGTCTCCTGTGAGCGCCTGGATGCGGGGCACAGGGGATAGAGATACGGAGGCAGAGGAGGCTGGTCCTCGGGCAAGAGGCTGGGAGGGGCCTGAGGAGGCCCTGCAGAGGGACCCGGGCATGAGACCCACCTGAGCTGCATCCACCTGTCCCAGGCCACAGGGCTGGACCCTCTGCACCCCCTCCAGCCACGCACCTGGCACCCACAAATATGCAGTAAACACTCGGGAAGACACCCCTGATTCAGTGTGCAAGGTGATATCACACTGGACTGCTGGGCACTCCCGATGCTGCACCGCCGGTCACTCGGTTAGAGCTGTGCACCAGCGGAAGAGACAACTCGCCTCCCTGGCCAGATGCACAGCTGGGCTGCGTGCCGCGTCCTGGGGGACTGCAGACACCCTGGTGCTCCAGAGGCTGTCAGAGGCCCAGAGGGATGGACAGACACGTTTTGTTCCAAATGAACAATTAGGTTGACCAACACCAGGTTAAGGAGAAACATGGCAAGTGGGTTTGAAATGTGTCCTTCTTGCCTCAGACACTACCTGCTCACTTGTAGAGTCCTGGTTGCATGGACAGCAGCCCCCTGCTTAGCTTGGAGCTTGCTTTAACTGTGCAAGCAATGCATCACCCAGTCCAAATGTAACCGAGCAGGACCCTCTGGGCCCTCCCTGTCCTCCACCTGACTCTTGCCTGTAGAAAAACTTTAGCCTCCGAGGCCTTCCCTGAGTTCCAAAGAGTAAATTTAATCAGAAAAGTGACAAAACGCAGAAACAAAAGGGAAACAGTGAGAAAAACAAAATAGTAATAGTTACGCCATCAGACAAAGTCAAGGATGTGCAGTTCCTCCTCAAAGACTGTAGGTAACATTCTAAGCCACGTCCTGGGAGCTGTGTGGCAGATAATGAAAGGCCCACCAGGTGGAAAACTGAATAACTCAACGCTGAGCACCACCACGTAGACCCCAACTGGTTGGAACCAGAGACTGATGATGCTGACTCCCAATTACCTCACCATCAGCCAATCAGAAAACGCTCACAAGCTGGCCACACCCCCTACAAGCCTCCTCCACTTGCCATCGTTACAACCCTTCCCCTGAAAGCCTTCATGGACTTGGGCCTTTCAGGCGCAAGCTGCCTGGACCCCTTGTTTGGCACCTGTAATAAATGCTGCACTTTCCTGCAGCACAGCCTGGGGTCAGTAGACTGGCTTTAGGGCGCACGGCAGAGCAGACCCAAGTTTGGTTTGGTAACACAATCGCCTTAGTTCACAGATGAGGAAACTGAGGCCCAGAAGTGGGCAGTCTCACCCAGAGTCACAAAGAGCTTTCACCAAGAGCTGGATCCAGAGAAAGGTACACACACTCCCCAGTGTTTACTGCAGCCAAGACGTGGAAGCAACCTAAGCGCCCAGCAACACAGGGATGGAGAAAGACAATGTGGTACACACGTACAATGGGATATTCAGTTCAGTTCAGTTCAGTCACTCAGTCAGACANCCCGGGTCTGTCCCCTCTTCCCACGGCCTCCTGGGACCCTCAGACGCCAGGCTTCCAGGCACGTCCACCAGGACCATTTGACCCCCGAGTCTCAGGGACACTGGCTGGAGAAGACCCTCCCACTCCCTGGCCTGCACCCGCCTCCCCTGCTGAAAAGGTGTCACTTTGCAGAAAGCAATTCCTGGCCAGATCAGACACCCACTGTGCAGTGGGAACGAGAGTGTGGAGGAGAGCTGACGCCGAAATGCGATGAGCGCACCCAGCAGACCACACGGCCGCTCCTCCTGCCCCGCGCCCGACGGGAGGCCCAGGCTTATCTCCCGTGTCTCAGACACCCCATCTGGCCTCCTGCTCGCCGTGTCCTCAGCTGTCCTCCCAGGATGACTTATCAAAGCGCTCAAGCACCCTCTGTCCACACGTCCACTGGCGAGCACGTCTCCTGTGAGCGCCTGGATGCGGGGCACAGGGGATAGAGATACGGAGGCAGAGGAGGCTGGTCCTCGGGCAAGAGGCTGGGAGGGGCCTGAGGAGGCCCTGCAGAGGGACCCGGGCATGAGACCCACCTGAGCTGCATCCACCTGTCCCAGGCCACAGGGCTGGACCCTCTGCACCCCCTCCAGCCACGCACCTGGCACCCACAAATATGCAGTAAACACTCGGGAAGACACCCCTGATTCAGTGTGCAAGGTGATATCACACTGGACTGCTGGGCACTCCCGATGCTGCACCGCCGGTCACTCGGTTAGAGCTGTGCACCAGCGGAAGAGACAACTCGCCTCCCTGGCCAGATGCACAGCTGGGCTGCGTGCCGCGTCCTGGGGGACTGCAGACACCCTGGTGCTCCAGAGGCTGTCAGAGGCCCAGAGGGATGGACAGACACGTTTTGTTCCAAATGAACAATTAGGTTGACCAACACCAGGTTAAGGAGAAACATGGCAAGTGGGTTTGAAATGTGTCCTTCTTGCCTCAGACACTACCTGCTCACTTGTAGAGTCCTGGTTGCATGGACAGCAGCCCCCTGCTTAGCTTGGAGCTTGCTTTAACTGTGCAAGCAATGCATCACCCAGTCCAAATGTAACCGAGCAGGACCCTCTGGGCCCTCCCTGTCCTCCACCTGACTCTTGCCTGTAGAAAAACTTTAGCCTCCGAGGCCTTCCCTGAGTTCCAAAGAGTAAATTTAATCAGAAAAGTGACAAAACGCAGAAACAAAAGGGAAACAGTGAGAAAAACAAAATAGTAATAGTTACGCCATCAGACAAAGTCAAGGATGTGCAGTTCCTCCTCAAAGACTGTAGGTAACATTCTAAGCCACGTCCTGGGAGCTGTGTGGCAGATAATGAAAGGCCCACCAGGTGGAAAACTGAATAACTCAACGCTGAGCACCACCACGTAGACCCCAACTGGTTGGAACCAGAGACTGATGATGCTGACTCCCAATTACCTCACCATCAGCCAATCAGAAAACGCTCACAAGCTGGCCACACCCCCTACAAGCCTCCTCCACTTGCCATCGTTACAACCCTTCCCCTGAAAGCCTTCATGGACTTGGGCCTTTCAGGCGCAAGCTGCCTGGACCCCTTGTTTGGCACCTGTAATAAATGCTGCACTTTCCTGCAGCACAGCCTGGGGTCAGTAGACTGGCTTTAGGGCGCACGGCAGAGCAGACCCAAGTTTGGTTTGGTAACACAATCGCCTTAGTTCACAGATGAGGAAACTGAGGCCCAGAAGTGGGCAGTCTCACCCAGAGTCACAAAGAGCTTTCACCAAGAGCTGGATCCAGAGAAAGGTACACACACTCCCCAGTGTTTACTGCAGCCAAGACGTGGAAGCAACCTAAGCGCCCAGCAACACAGGGATGGAGAAAGACAATGTGGTACACACGTACAATGGGATATTCAGTTCAGTTCAGTTCAGTCACTCAGTCAGACACGACTTTTTGCAACCCCATGAATTGCAGCACACCAGGCCTCCCTGTCCATCACCAACTCCCAGAGTTCACTCAGACTCATGCCCATCGAGCCAGTGATGCCATCCAGCCATCTCATCCTCGGTCGTCCCCTTCTCCTCCTGCCCCCAATCCCTCCCAGCATCAGAGCCTTTGTCAACTCTTCGCATGAGGTGACCAAACTACTGGAGCTTCAGCTTCAGCATCATTCCTTCCAAAGAAATCCCAGGGCCGATTTCCTTCAGAATGGACTGTTTGGATCTCCTTGCAGTCCAAGAGACTCTCAAGAGTCGTCTCCAACGCCACAGTTCAAAAGCATCAACTCTTCTGTGCTCAACCTTCTTCACAGTCCAACTCTCACATCCATACATGACCACAGGAAAAACCATAGCCTTGCTCAGCCATAAAAAAGGGCAAAATAATGCATATGCAGCACCACAGATGGGCCTGGAGAGTATCACGCTGAGCGAAGTAAGTCAGACAGAGAAAGACACACATCATATGATATCACTTATATGTGGAATCTAAAAAAAAAATTGTACAAATGATCTTATTTACAAAACAGAAATAGAATTACGGATACAGAAAACAATCTTATGGTTCTGGGGGGTAAGGGGAGAGAGCAATAAATTGGGAGATTGGGACTGACATATACACACTACTGCGTGTAAGGAGATGACTGATAAGGACCTGCTGTGAACTCCCCTGGTGGCTCCGACGGTAAAGAGCCCAACTGTCAATGCAGGAGGCCCTGGCTCCACCCCTGGATTGGGAAGACCCCTTGGAGGAGGGAATGGCAAGCCACTCCAGTACTCCTGCCTGGAGAATCCCATGGACAGAGGAGCCTGCAGGCCAGCCCCTCCTCTGTACCTGCCCTGGCAGGCCCTGCTTGGGGCAGCTGTAAGGTGAAAGCGAAGTCGCTTAGTCGTGTCCGACTCTTTGTGACCCCATGGGCTGTAGCCTACCAGGCTCCTCCGTCCATGGGATTTCCAGGCAAGAGTACTGGAGTGAGTTGCCATTTCCTTCTCCAGGGGATCTTTCCAACCCAGGGATCGAACCCAGGTTTCCCTCATTGTAGGCAGACGCTTTACCGTCTGAGCTACCAGGAAAGCTGATTGTGCAGCAAATCCAGCCCTGGGGGTGACCCGTGCCACGGGGGTCCGCGGGCGCCCTCTGCAGGCCAGGGTGAGCAGTGGGCTCTCGGGGCTCAGGCAGCCGCTGGACCCACCGGGAAGCTGCTCCAGCTCCGCCCATCCCGTCTCCGGAAGCTGGAGTCTGGAGCCGCTGTTTTGGTGAACACCGCGCTCCCTTCCCCGACGATGGCTCTTCTGAAGTTTAAACAGCCATGATTTCTCTTTTATGCCCTGGCATTTGTTTTCCCAGGAGACGACCATCCCTTCACGGAGTAGTAATGACCTATTAATATGGAAAGATGGGAGAGAGAGCTGGGATTGTGAAAGAGCACACATTTTCATTCAAATACATTACATGGATGTTCGATTAAAATGCTCCTCTTGGAATGGACACTTAGTCACAGCCCCCTCCGGGCACCTGCTACCAATCCCCCTCCTTTATTACGGCCACGCCAAACAAAAGGGCTATTCAGGACGCTGGCTATTTGCAAGCCCAGGACCCTAGCATTCTCAACACTTGTTTCGTTTGATACATTTCGTCCCCCACATATGCTTCTTCCAAAATGAATCAGACGCGCGGGCTGGTCGGGAGGGAGGAGGAGGTACTCTGCCCCCGGGTCCTGCTGCTCACCAACCTCCTCCTGGCCAGATTCTCGCAACTGAGGATCTGCGTCTCCGCAGACCTTTTCCAAGACTCCCTGACCACGGCAGCCACTCCTTGACCCTTCCTTGACCACGGCAGCCACGCTGCACTCAGGAGACCCCTCCCCTCCTCCAGCCCCCACCCCCACCCCCGTCCCAGAGCGCGGCCCTCCCATCAGACGCACCACACCCCTGCTGGCCATTACTTCGTGGAAATCAGGAAGCTCTGATGCTCAAGGAGGCCTGGGTTCGAGGCCTGCCTCCCCCGGTGAGGGGCAGGTGCGGTTTATACAATTTCGCCAACGGCAGCGTCCTGACATGAAGCCCCCACTTGGCGGCACTGTCGAGGAGTTGAGAGCTCGGAGTGCTGGCGTAGGGCTGTCTCCACGGCCCTGCTGAGGATGAACAGCCCCCAGCTCTGTCTCCAGCCCCAGAACACAGGGTCTCCCACTGACGCGTAACCAAGGGTGTCACCCACCCAGCCGCCAGCTTCGGCCTCAGGCAGCCACGGGCAAGGCCAGGCGTTTAGGCTGGGGACAGACACTCCCCCAGGCTCCGGTGGGCTCCCCGTGATTCTGCCGAGGAAGTAGGTCTCAGAGAACTAAAGGCCACCAGAGGGCACACACCCCAGCAAGGATGGGGGCGGGGGTGGGGCTGGAGCAGGTCACTGGGGGAGCGCCGGCTCCGAAGTGGCAGGGTCTGGACTTGAACTCAAGCCCCGTGGTGCCGCGCTGCCCCAGACGAGATGATGCCTGTAAATGCTCCCCCGGCGGCGCAGTGGTGAATAACCCAGCTGCCAATGCAAGAGACACAGGTTCGACCCCGCGTCGGGAAGATCCCCCGGAGGAGGAAATGGAAGCCCGCTCCAGTACTCCTGCCTGGAGAATCCCACGGGCAGAGGAGCCTGGCGGGCTACTGTCCGTGGGGTCTCAGAGGCGCACGAGACTGAGCGCGCATGCGCAGGCGCACCCGTCACGCAGCACGTGGCCACCCCTCAGCGAGCCTTGCTCCGTGGCCTTCCACACGTCCCTCCATGCCCATCCATCAGGCAGCCCCTCCTCCGAGAGGCTGCTGGACACTGAGAGGCTGTTCCTTGCCCTATGTCGGAGCTCATGCCCCACGACTCAAGTCTAGCTAGGGGCCCATGTCACACGGACCCCCGAGGCCCAAGTCCTGGCCACAGCACTCTTGGGCCACCCAGTCCTGGGGTCAGGAGACCGCTGTCCCAGACCTGCCCTTGTCTGGTGGCCGGGATGAGTCCTTCTGTTTTTTCAGCCTCCTTATGTACAATGGAGAGTTTGGACTGGATAACTCTATGTGACCCCTCCCAGGTCACCTAGGGAGTAGTGTTATCTGCCAGAGGACCTCCCCGGTTCCCTCCCACCAGGAAACCTCTCCCCAGGTAACCTCCCCACCAGCTGTCTTCCCCCAGGAAACCTCCCCCAGGTAACCTCCCCAGGTAACCTCCCCCAAGTAACCTCCCCCTGGTATCCCCTCCCTCTCCATCCTACTTGGAACACCCTCCCACCCCAGTGCAGAGGCCCCTTGAGAGGGAGCCCGGGAGGCCCCTGGGCCGCAGCCCTGCTCAGCCTGTGCACGCTGCAGCCCTCATCAGGCCCTGGCTCACAGGCGGACGCCAGCTCTCACCTCTTCACACATTTTGCAGCGTTCCCTTTCCATCCTGTAGCTGAGGACCCCAGAGTGTGAGGTCCCGGGCTCACGTCTGTTGCATGTTCTTACTGACGCTCGCTCATGGCCTGTGTTCTCCCAGTGTGATGGTAGACTTGTCACCGTGCTGGGGGTCCAGGAGGCTTCAAGGGGGCTCCCCATCCCCCACGGGGTCTTCAGGAGCCTGGGGTGGTGCTGAGCTCGGACCTCAGGGCACCAGGTCGGCTGAGGTCGGATGGGGCTCAGGCCCCGCCTTGCTGGGGCTTCGCGCAGGGAGGCGCGGCCCCGGGGCAGCGCTGCCACAGGCTCAGAGTCTCACCCACCCTCGGTCGGTGTTCCCAAGTCTTTTCCCTCCTACTTCTCCCTTTGTCCTGAAATGCACCAAAAACGGTCTGCAGCGGAGGCCTGCTTCCAGTTAGGGTGTAGGCGATAAAGGCCATCACTCGAGGGAAGCAGCAAGAACACACACACAGACTGCGGAATCACACTGGATAAGCCTCCGGAGAGCTACAAACGCAAAACACTGCACGTGGAGCAAATTCCAGAGAAAGAGCCCCTTCGCCAGCCAGCGAGGCTGGGCCTCAGTCCTCGGCCTGCCCAGACAGGACGCTCCAAGGCACGAGGCGGCACGAGCAGAACGTTCAGCCCTTTGGGCTCATGTGAGACTGGATGTTTTTCTTTAATCTGTACTGAAACGTTGATTTACAATGTTGTGTTACTTTCGAGTGTACAGCGAAGTGATTCAGCTATATCTACATATATAACAACAAATATATTGCATACACATGTGTAATCTAGACACTATATAACATGTCTACATATGTGAGTGTGAACCTATGTTACAGATATGTATATTATATATGTATTATATATATATATTTGTGACCCCATGGACTGTGGCCTGCCAGGCTCCTCTGTCCGTGGGGATTCTCCAGGCAGGAATACTGGAGTGGGTTGCCATGCCCTCCTCCAGGGGATCCTCCCGACCCAGGGGTCAAACCCAGGTCTCACACACTGCAGGCAGCTTCTTCACCATCTGAGCCACCAGGGAAGCCCACATGAATGCATACATGTATGTGTTACATACATGTATACATGTGTGTGTACATAACACACGCCAGCATATATGCATCTTCACATACAGACTTATTACATGTGTATATGTAGTGGGAGTCACTCAGTCGTGTCCAACTCTTTGTGACCCCATGGACTACACGGTCCATGGAGTTCTCCAGGCCAGAATACTGCAGTGAGTAGCCATTCTCTTCTCCAGGGGATCTTCCCAACCCAGGGATGGAACCCAGGTTTCCCGCATTGCAAGCGGATTCTTTACCAGCTGAGCCACCAGGGAGCCCATGTGTTTGTAGTATGCGTATATATTTATAATACATATGTGCTAAGTCACTTCAGTCGTGTCCAATTCTTTGCAACCCCACGGACCGTACCTCGCCAGGCTCCTCTGTCCATGGGACTCTCCAGGCAAGAATACTGGAGTGGGTTGGAATGCCCTCCTCCTGGGGATCTTCCTGACCCAAGGATTGGACCCGCACCCCTCACATTTCCTGCATTGGCAGGTGGGTTCTTTACCACCAGCGCCACTTGGGAAGTCCATAATACACAGAAGTATATATACGTATATATGTGTATATATATATATCATATATATTCCTTTTTAGATTATAGGCTGGAACTTGAAAGAGTCCCAGAGGTACAACAATCCCCATCACCTGGCAACCCTAAGTTAAAGACAGCTGGGGGGAGGCTGGAAAGCAGAGCGCCATTTTAAAGTTCCACCAAGTTTAGATCCCAGGGCCCCCCTGGGGATGAGATGGTGTTTGACTGGATTCTCAAAAGAAGTGAAACCACAGGGGAACTAGAACCAGTCAAAGCTGTAACAAATCCCCTCTGAGCTCAATTCCTGAAAAGACCACAGGGATCGCCCCCCTCAGGAAGATGCAAGAGGAATTGGAGTTTGGGGCTGAGGGCAGAAAGAGGTCTACATGGCCTCCCAGTACCTGAAGGAGGAAAGGGTCTGCCCTCGGCACGTGTGACACCAGAGAGGAGCTAAAACAGATGAGCTGTGGCCAGCCCTGCTTCACTTGGTCTCTTGGTTGAAAATGACCAATAATCAAGAGAAAAAACAGTTCGTAGAAATGCCCAGATGACCCAGATGTTGGAATCAGCACAGAACAACTTTACATTTTTATTACAAGCCTGGTAGATAATTTAGAAGAAAACATGACTTCTGAATGAATGAGCAGAGACTGTGACTGCGTGAAGCAATGCTCTGACCACATTATGGCTGTAACATGCATGACAGCCGCAGCACACAGGTAAGGGAGCTTACGCGACTCCCACACCGCACAGTCCCTGTGGGGCCCCCTGTGCCTGAGGCGGGCTCACTTACTTACTCATCTGCGTCAGGCCCAGCTTACGGCACGTGGGATCGTTCATCACAGCACACAGGCTCTCTAGTTGCGATGTGTGGGCTTAGCTGCTCTGTGGCCTGAGGGACCTTAGTTTCTTGGCCAGGGATCAAACCTGAGTCCCCTGCACTGCAAGGCAGATTCTTCACCCCTGGACCATCAGGGAAGCCCCAAGGTGGTATAATATGAAAGCAGTGCGGATTGTGAGCTTTTAAGGATTTGTGTTGCAGTACCCAGACTGTCACTTTAAAAGAAAGAGGTACGGAAAGGTCAAGAGAGGAGATTCAATAGAATATTCTAAAATATTCAGTGAATTCGGGAGAAAGCAGCAAAGAATCAGAGAACAGATGGCACAGATAGAGAGCGAATAGCAGGAAAGTAGATGTGAACTCCACTCGATCAGTGATTTAATTAAATGTGAGTGGAATAAACACTCCACTGAGCAAGCAGGACTGTCAGATGGTATAGAATTAGAAGCAAGTAAGACTGTGGGCAAAATCTCCTAACATCACGTAAAAAGTTTGAACAAAGTCTTAGCAAACCAGAACCTGTGTGTGTGCGTTATAAACAAGTGGGAGTCATTCACAGGGCAAGGTTGGTTTACCATTGAAAACTCCATGTAATTCCCCAAATCAGCAGAATGAAGGAGAAAAGAATGATCATCCCAACAGCTGTAGAGAAAGCATTTGGGAAGACTCGACACCTATTCCCGGAAACAGCCTTCCGTGGAAAAGAAGGGCCTGAGCAAAACGGAGCAGAAGCGACGCCTCCAGCCTAATAAAGAGCACACGAGACCCTGCAGACAATGTCGTCCTTGCTGACGACACACTGACTGTGCCACTAAGATTAGGGGCGAGGCCAGGCGCCCTCCTTCCCTGCTTCCACTTGGCTTCGTCGAGGAGGCCGGTCCTGGAGAGCGAGGGAGAGTAAGAAGAGCAACCAAAGGCAGGAAGACCGGGCAGCAAGTAGCAGAATCGTCCGTGTGGGCCAGTGTGGCCGCGCATAAGGAGATGAGGAATTCATGGCAAAAACAACTAAAAGTAGCAAGCCAGCTCAGCAAACCTGCAAAATATAAAGTAATATACAAAAACTAATTTTGTTTCTATATATTACTAGTAAACAATTGGAAATGAACATTTTAAGTAGCATTTATAATAGGATGAAAACATGTCAAATGCCTAAGAATCCACCTAATAAAAGATATGGACGGTCTCTACACTGTAAGCATAAAACACGTTGAGAGGAATTAATATCTTCAAAACCTTCTGCAATTCTCATAGATTAGAAAATGCAATTTTGTTAGCATGTCAGTTTTCCTTAAACTGGTCTATAAAGGCCATCCAATCCCAGTAAAATTCCAGCAGGCTTTTTACAAAAATTGAGAAGCTAATTCTAAAATTAATCTGAAAATGTAAAGAGCCTAGAATATCCAAGAAAATCTTTGGGAAAAAACCAATAAAGTTGGCGGGCACTGTCTAATATCCAGATTTACCATTGTTGTTCAGTCGCTAAGTCATCTCCGACTCTTTGCAACCCCATGGACTGCCTGCCAGGCTTCCCTGTCCCCCACTATCCCCCAGAGTTTGCTCAAGTCATGTCCATTGAGTTGGTGATGCTATCCAACCAAAGTTGCAATAATTAAGACTTTGTAATAATAGTACAAAGATAGACAAACAGATCAATGGTGTGGAATAGAGTCTGGAAATCAATTCACACATGTAGAGTCAACTGAGGCACCAGGGCAATTCAGCAGACAAATGAGAGCCTTCTCAACACACAGGAGTGAGACTAGCTGACAGTATGGGAAAACTAAGCTTCAGTCCCTCCCTCACCACACACACACACACGCATCCATTCAAGACGCATACTTGACTAAGAGGAGAAAGGTAGAACAATGAATCTTCTAGAAGAAAGTGTGAGAAAACAGCCTCACTACTTTGGAGCAGGCAAATATTTTTTAGAGAGGACACAAAGTAATCATAAAGAAATGTATAAATGTAATGTCGTAAAAATTTAATTTCATCAAAATTTAAAGCTTCTGCTCATCAAGGACACTTATAAGTGAAAGCCAGTCTGTGGGTCAGAATATACATTTCTGACCAAAAAGACTCATAAGTTTTATATATAAAGAGCTGCCATAAATCAATAACAAAGAGGCAATCCAATTAAAAATGGGCAAGCAACGTGAATGGGCAACTGACGGAAAGAGCTGTGCTCATGGTCAGTAAGTACAGGCAAAGTGCTCAGACTCGCTCCCTTAAATGCACAGTGAGATACCGTTTCCAACTCACTGGAAGAGCTAGGAAAGAAGGACTGATAGCAGCAAGCTTTAGCGCGGATGAGGAGCCACTGGGACTCTTATATCCCTCCAGGTGGGGATGTAAAACAATTAAACCATTTTAGAAAGCTGTGTGCTGGTGTATACTGAAATTAAGCTTACATTTACCATATGACCCGGCAATTCCACTGCTAGGAATGTACCTCAGAGAATGCATATGGCCACCAAAAAAGAAATCATGATAATAGCTAGAACCTGGAAACAGTCCAAATGCCCATCCGCAGGGGAATGGATGAACCGTCTGCCATCCATCCACACAGGCCGTATTGGCAGAGACAGAGAACAGCCCACAGACAGCGTGTTGAGTGAAAGAGCTGGACCCCCCAGAACACAGGCTGCTTGATTCCTTCGGCAGGTGGTCAGGAGCCTGGAAAACTGGCCCTGTGAGGTGATGGGCCTGACTGGCCTAGGGCATCACCCACTACGGGGCGGGGTGGGTGTCCAGACAGTACGTGAACTCCCCAACACCACCACTCAGGGCTTCCTTTCTCCATACATCTGGAATGGGGAGTCTGACCCCCCCAGTGGGACAGGATGTGACTCGGGTCATGGGGAGGTTCTGAGTCTCAAGGGTAGAATTGGTCCTCAGCTTCCCCATGTCTAAAACAGAGAGGGAAGGATGAGCAGAGGCCAGATGCTCACAGAGCTTACCCCATGGTGACACAGGGCCCCTCTGGCAGCACCCTGCCTGGGACAGGGACACAGGACCCTGTCTGGGGCAAGTCGCAAGACTTGCCGAAGCAACGACCTCAACCCCATCGCAAAGGCCGGCGCACCACTTCTGCAGTCTGCCTGACCCACGGCCTGTCTGACTGCATTCCATGACCAACCACGATGCCAGCGAGACCCCGGTCACCTTTCCTACCACCTACAAGGCCTCCACCCACTGGGGTCAGAATCTGCTCTGGGCCCAAGTGGGGCTGAGGACTCACACCCCCCCGGAAAGGGCAGAGTCTGCTGCCCTTTGTCCAATCCCACGTGCCCAGCCGTGTCCCCTTGACTCTGGGTCACTCTTGGGCCTGTGATTTTGATTAGTTTTTTTCTGTAGAGAAAATGGATTTAAATTTAATCGTCGCTTGAAAGAGAAGAGGTGGGGTGGGGCAGCTGGGGAGGAGGGACTGGAACAAAAGGAGAAAAGCAGAGGCCTGATCAATTGTTTCAATTTAAAGAGGCTGCAGTCAAATGGCTGGAAGATGGAGTTATGTGCCTCCCGAAAATGCAGCAATAAATAAGGGAAATCACCCAGAACAAATAGCGCCAGCTGTTTAGATGAAAGACGAGCCAGGAAATGTGAAGAATGGACGACCACAGCCAGAAATGACAGGCAGGGCCAGCGGGGCTGGGGGTGGGGAGCAGAGATCCTTGGGCAACTGCCCCATCCTGGGGAAAGCCAGAGTCCTGGGTGCTCTGTTTAGGGACCCTCTAGCCTCTCAGCCTGGGGTGCCCTGGGGGGGGGCGGTGCTTGGGGAGCAGAGAGTCCTTGAGGGGAAACTGCCCAGCCAGGGCACTGCGGTACAGACACATCCCAGCCAACACTCATTCATTCAGCTGACACTCATGAGCTCCAATAGCTCATATCTCATCTTCACGCAGCTCTGCTTTGTAGGCGAGGAACTCATGCTCAGGGCAGGCAACTGGTCTACCCAAGGTCACACAGCATCTGACCCCATGCCCTGCCTGGATGCCATTCCTGATGAGCCACTTGGCCCCTGAGGTCCCAGAATAGGCCAGGTCAGGTGGAGCAGGACTTCAGCACCCAGAGCATTGGGTTTGCAGGACACTCCTCCCTTCCTCACCTGGGTTCAGGAGTGTTACACAAAAGGAAGTCCCTCCATGTGGAAGCATGAGAGGTAGAGAAGAGGCATTCCCATCGGTCAGCTATGAGCAGTGGCCAGATGGAAAGAACAGCCATGGGCAAGTCACTCGTGGAGCCTCAGTTTTCCCATCTCTGAAATGGGAACAATACAATCCCAAAGCTGAAAGTGGTCACAGAAGTCACCAAACTCAAACCCTTAGACCGTGATCACTAGGCTCTCCTTACACTCCTCTGAAGTCAGAAGCTAACTGAATCCCTATATGATCCTTTTATCCCCACCGTGGACCTGTGGGGTTAAAATTTTTCTTTATATTGAGCCTAAATGCTCTGTCTTCCCCTGAAGCCACTCAGAATGCATGCAGTCTGGAGCAGTTCCCTCTGAGCCTTCACCAGCCTCCCTGCTCCTTAAAATGCCTGGGTTCCCAGCCTAGGTACACATCAAGGGCAAACACTCTGAAGAATCACCAGTCACTCAGAATGATCATCTCATCCTTGCCTGAGGGCAAAGAAGTTTTTCCAAAATGTTTTCTGCCTCCATCATAAACTGCTGGCTAAAGAGGATGCTGGTCGGCGTCCAGCCCTAGTGTGCTGTGCAACATGGGGCAAGATACACTAGCCTCTCTGTGCCTCAGGGACCCCACGTGAAAAGCAGGAATGACATTATCTCCTCAGAGAATCTTTGTAAGGATTAAATTAGTTAATTTAGGAAATGTTTTCAATAGTGACCAGAGAACAGCTGGCACAATAAAAATGTTAACAGTCATCATCATCACTATCACCACCTCCACTGCCACCATCAGCACCACCACCATCATCATCACCATCAGCACCACCATCATCACTGTCATCACCACTACCATCGTCATCACCACCATTACCACAATCATCACCATCATCCTGATCACCACTGTCATCAACTGCAGCACCACCACCACCAACACCATCACCACCATCATCACCACCATCACCGTCATCACCGTCTTCATCATCATCACCACCACCATCACCATCATTAGCATCATTACATCATCACCACCATCATCCTCCTCATTACCACTGTCATCACCACCATTTTTACCATTAACACCATCACCATCATCACCATCACCACCACTACCATCGTCATCACCACCATCACAATCATCATCACCATCACTGTTGTCAACATTACCACCACCATCATCACCACCATCACCACCATCATCACCACCATCATTACCATCAGCACCACCATCACCACTACCATCGTCATCACCACTATCACAATCATCATCACCATCACTGTTGTCAACATTACCACCACCACCATCATCATCACCATCATCACCACCATCAGCACCACCATCACCACCATCATTACCATCACCACCACCATCACAATCATCATCACCATCACTGTTGTCAACATTACCACCACCACCATCACCATCACCACCATCATCATCACCATCATCACCATCATCATCACCATCACCACCATCATCACCACCATTACCACCACCACCACCACCCCCGTCATTGCCACCATCACAATTATCATCACCGTCACTGTTGTCAACATTACCACCACCACCATCACCACCATCATTACCATCAGCACCATCACCACCATCACCACTACCAAGGTCATCACCACCACTACCACAATCATCACCATCATCCTGATCACCACTGTCACCAAATTCATCACCACCATCACCACCATCACCACCATCACCATCCTCATCACCACCATCATTACCACTAATACCATCACCACCATCAACATCATCACCACCATCATCACCGTCATTACCACCATCGTTACCATCAACACCATCACCATCATCACCACCACCACCATCATCACCATCAGCACCACCACCATCACTGTCATCACCACTACCGTCGTCATCACCACCATTACCACAATCATCACCATCATCGTGATCACCATGTCATCCACTTCAGCACCACCATCACCATCATCAACATCACCACCACCATCATCACCGTCTTCATCATCACCACCACCATCAACATCATCATCACTGTCACCATCATCACCACCATTGCTACCATCGACACCGTCACCATCATCACCACCACCATCATCACCACCATTACCACAACCATCACCATCATCCTGATCACCACTGTCATCAACTTCAGCACCAC
>SJYA01003914.1:0-44025 GCA_006410615.1 Neotragus moschatus | reverse complement strand
GGTAGGTCTGCACTGGAGAAGCAGGTGTCCTTTGGATATCAGTTTGCTTTTCAGAAAGAAAATATGGGTGCTCCATTGTCAGGTCTCATAGGCATATTAGCAAGTTCCATCATCCCACTGGTCAGGAGGAAGTGATCTGGAGAGTTGCTTCCCGGGCTCCATTCCAGACACAGGCCTGGGTCGGTGCTGACCTGGGCGGGAAGGGGCAGGGGGATGCCGAGCCTGCAACTCTGGGTCTGTCTGGACTCACACGCGTGTACACACGCCTGCGCAGGTGGCGTCTGCTCTCTCGGAAGATGGGTCCGGACAGGACTCTGCCTGAGGCCTCATTCCTTGGCGTGTGGGTTGGTGCCTGTTTGCGCTGGCCTGTTGGCGAGTGGGGAGCTGATGGTGTGTGTCATGTGTGGCCCTGCCTGTTGTGGCAGAGAGTGAAGGTGGAAGTTATCATGGGGTATCTGCTTTAAAAACCAAGAACACATTAGAAGTAAGTGAAACATATCTCGGAGTTGTTGTTCAGTCGCTCAGTCGTGTCTGACTCTTTGTGATCCCATGGACTGTAGCCCGCCAGGCTCCCCTGTTCATGGGATTCTCCAGGCAAGAATACCGGAGTGGGTTGCCATTTTCTTCTCCAGGGGTTCTTCCCGACCCAAGGATTGAACCTGCGTCTCCTGCATTGGCAGGCAGATTCTTTACCACTGAGCCACCAGGGAAGCCCCCGTATTCAAGAGAGGACTGGGTTTTTTGGGGGCTGTGCTGTGCAGCCTGGAGGATCAGTTCCCTGGGAGAGGACTTTTCATGAGCAGCATCTGTTATGGAGTTGGCTTCTCTGGTGGCTCAGAGGTTTAAGCATCTGCCTGCAATGCAGGAGACCTGGGTTTGATCCCTGGGTGGGGAAGATCCCCTGGAGAAGGAAATGTGCAACCCACTCCAGTATTCTTGCCTGGGAAATCCCATGGATGGAGGAGCCTGGTGGGCTATGGCCCACAGGGTTGCAAAGAGTTGGACACAACTGAGCGACTTCACTTTTTCACTTTGACTTCTGCAATGGGTTAAAGTTAACATGAAGCACGGGAACCGTCTGTTACAGGGGGAAGGCTTTCCGATCGGCATGGAGAGCTGGACAAGGGCCTGAAGGAAGACAAGGGCCTGAAGGAAGCTCGCCGAGCGGGCGCCACGCTCGGATCATCTCAGCTCCACCCGCTCCACAGGGCCCAGGCGGCACAGGAACACGTGGAACTCACAGTAAGAGTGGAACCTGTAAACCTCTGCTAAGTTTTGACTCCTAAAAAAATGACTCTGGCCCCATGTAAACTCATTAGTTAAGCCTTTTGGCTGGCTGTTTAAAATGCATTTTGTTAGGAGCTTCCTACAGATGGTCTGTTCGCGTTCCCACAGCCTCTCAGCTGGTGCTTTGCTGCCTCCCAGTGGTCGCCGCGGGTGGCCAAGGGCTGGGCACTACTGGGGACTCGCTGTAAAGCCTTTACCACAGATTACTTTCTTTGAGGTAATTAAAAGAACATTTCTTCAGTACTTATTGTTGGTGACTATTGCATGATTCAGCATCTGCTTCTGAGGGAAGCTGAGATGACTGTCAAAATCCCGGTAGTTAGTATGATGTAAGGCTAGTTTGTGGCCTGCAGAGTCACTGAGTCAGGAAGGTTGAGCACTGAACTTTCACGGAGGTTTTTTCTTGGGGAAGAAGTATTATAGGAAGTGGCTTTCAGAGGCTGCTGTGCAGAAAGAGGGCGTTCTCCATTTGTCCACTCCCTCGCTGGGGGCTGAGGCGTGTCAGCCAGGGCACAGCCCCCTCTGGGCCGTGGTGGGTGTGGAGCCATCCATGGGGTTGGCTAGGGGCAGGAGATGTGCTATGCCTGACCACAGGGCCCTGGAATTGTACCTGGAAGGCCACACCTGTCGTTTCTGTGTCCGTAGACATCAGGAACATCAGGTCCCTGGTTCCAAGGATACCTTTAAAAGAGGTTTTGTCTAATCTTCAACTGGTGCTTTCTTTCTGTTGTCTTTTTTTTTCTTTTGTACATAGCCAGCAAGTGTATGGAGAGGGCAAAATCATGCTTACTTTTACCACTGCTTGTGCCAGTAGGATGGAGTTGTATTTTTAACCACAACTCATCTTTTAGCTCAATTAGTGATCTTAAATCAGTTTCTCTGTAGCCAGAGTTGATTGGGAGATGGTACAAAGCCCAGAGTGAGACCATGCTTTAGCACTGCAAGTGAGCTGGGGTTTATGGCCGCTACATCCAGGGTGCTGGATGGGCTTCCCTGGTGGCTCAGACGGTAAAGCATCAGCCTGCAATGCAGGAGACCTGGGTTTGATTCCTGGGTCGGGAAGATCCCCTGGAGAAAGAAATGGCAATCTACTCCAGCACTCTTGCCTGGAAAATCCCACGGACAGAGGAGCCTGATAGGCTACAGTCCATGGGGTCGCAAAGAGTCGGACATGACTGAGCGACTTCACNGGAGACCTGGGTTTGATTCCTGGGTCGGGAAGATCCCCTGGAGAAAGAAATGGCAATCTACTCCAGCACTCTTGCCTGGAAAATCCCACGGACAGAGGAGCCTGATAGGCTACAGTCCATGGGGTCGCAAAGAGTCGGACATGACTGAGCGACTTCACTTTCACTTTCACATCCAGGGTGCTATAGATGTAACGTTCCTGTTGCTTAGTCACCCAGCTGTGTCTGAGACTTTATGACCCCATGGACTGCGGGTCACCAGGGTCCTCTGTCCATGAGATGTTGCAGTCAGGAATACTGGAGTGGGTTGCTATTTCCTTCTCTAGGGGATCTTCCTGACCCAGGGATGGCACCTGTATCTCCTGCACTGGCAGGTGGATTCTTTCCCACTGCGCCATCAGGGAAGCCCCCGAAACATTGCCCTTTTAGGCCCATCTGGGATTCAAACCCAAGATCTCCTGTTTACTAGACAGGTGCTTTCACAGCTAAGCCACAGAGCCAATTATAATGTGATGTGAACTATCGTTTTAATTATGCTGTTGAGGTGAATTAGAAAGTGCTTTTTAATGTGACGCAAGCATGCACTGAATTGTTTTCGATCCTGTGCACAAGTCAGTTGTCCCTGAAGGCATAGGAAAGAAAGCAAGGACAAAAGGTGGCATCTGAAGCAGAACAGAGGGCGGAATGGTCAGACACCCAGTGTCAGGAATGAGGTCTTCTGCTGAGTCTGTGCTGATAGGTGGTACCTGCAGCGTGGACACTTCGCATTTGTTTCATAAAATGAGAGCTAATTCTAACAACTGTAATCCCGTGTAGTAATCTTTTTTTTCACGGTGATTTGGAAAAGAAAAAGGCACGCAAGTGTCTGGCTGGATAAAGTATCTCTTGGCTGACGCGCTCCTGGTCAGTAGCCTCATTTGCCGTCTGGCGGGAGCTCTGCAGGCAGCCTGTATTTTTAGCTCCAGGCCAGTCCCTGCTTCCACCTCTCTTGCTCCTTAAACAGGCTGAAGTTGCTTCCTGTGTTTCACAGGTGAGAACATCTTCCGAGGCTGGGGCCTCTTGAGGTTGTGCTGCGAAGCCCCTGCAGAGTTTAAGGGCCCATGCGTGCTGTGCAGGCCAAGTTGCTTCAGTCCTGTCTGATTCTTTGCGGCCCTATGGACTGACTGTAGCCCGGCAGGCTCGTCTGTCCATGGGATTCTCCAGGCAAGAATGCCATGCCCTCCTCCAGGGGATCTTCCCAACCCAGGGATCGAGCCGAGTCTCTTACATCTCCTACATTGGCAGGCAGGCTCTTTACCACTAGTACCACCTGGGAAGCCCTTAAGCTCCCTCAGGAGGTTAATTTGAAGGGGTCCCAGGGAGGCCTGGCTCTGCTCAGACGCTGAGGCTTTCCTCAATGTCTCATTGCCACCAGTCCCCGCAGTCTGCTTATGACAAATATGTATAGACTCCCCTTCTAATTCTGAAATTAAATCATTACAATTATGACCATATCCAAATGTAGTGAAAGAGAAATTAAGGATGCACAGTGAAATAGCTCTCACTTGGACCTGTGAGTGTCCTGTGCTGCGTGTACACCTACAGACACAGAGCTGCAGGCGCTGTGATGACGACGTGAGACTGCGGTGCTGACTTGAGGGGGTGGCCCTCAGCTCGTGGACTGGCTCTCAGAGCAGCAGGATGCGGCCCTCTCTGCCTTCACACAGCAGTTCCACTCTGGACTGCTGGGTGTGTGGGAAGTTGTGACCGTATTGAAACAGGCCTGGTCTTGTGTCCCCATGAACCTCTTTCACCTGCATGTCAGTCCTTTGGGCAGGACAGTTATTTCTGGGATGGTCCTGCTTGTCTCACACATTCCCTCTCCCTATATGGTGCCTGAGCGCCCTAGCCCTGTGACGATCAGACCACGTCCACACGTGGCTACCACTGATAGGAGCCTTGGCAGAGAGACGGAAGTGGCAAGGAGGGTCTGTCGGGGACAGGGTGGCCTCAAGATCCTCACAGGCCTGCTGGGTGTTCTGAAAGCAGGGGTAGCTGTGGGCCCGGGAGGGGTCCCCTGGGGCATCAGGCAGGCCCTGAGGTGCAGGTGACCCCAGGTGCTCCTCACACATCAGCAGTGGGGGAGCGGGAGGCAGCACCGCGAGGGCACCTGCTGCTTAGGCAGGCGGCTAAATCCTCACATGTTGGGGTAGAAACTTGACTTTTCCCCCTTACTGTGATTTATTGGCTAACAGAATCTGTTTAACATAGATGACACTTCAGTTTACAAACACTTCTGAAGGTCGGTGAACTGAAGGAGAGTTTGGCTGAGAATGAAGAGTGTCTCAGTGTGCTTCTGGCATGAGTCACTGCTGCCGAGAAGGTGTCCTTGTGTGGCCTGCCTGACTCATCAGCGTCAGCTCAACAAGGGGCATCCAGGCAGAAGCGTCCCTGTTTGTGAGGTCATGGGTCTTGGGCAGCCAGGGGCAGAGACTGGCCCTTTGGGACCCCGGTGCTGCCCAGGGAGCCGAGGTCCGCCCAGCTCAGGTCTGCCAGTGTTCGCTCTTCTGCACGGGAACCAGGAAGCCGAGCGGGAAACGGATCCTGCTGGGGACCGTGCTCTTCTCCTGGCAGCTTCTGCATGTGAACCTTGGTGGTCCAGTCATCACTCATTGGGAAGCTTGTGTCCTGCCTCGTAGGGTGGCAAGGGCCTGCTTCCCCAGGCCATGTGGAGGAGACGCGCTCAGGGTCCAACGAGCCCAGGTCATGGGAGTGGCCGGTGTGGTGAGCGTGGCCGGCGTCATGGACATGGTTGGCACAGTGGTTGTGGTTGGTGCAGTTGGCATGGCTAGCGTCAGGCCAGCCACACTTCTCCGGCCGCCAGAGGTCATCTGCCAGCTCAGTGCGGAGTGTGAACCCAGTTCTGTCCTTGGAAGCATCGGTGGTCAGCATGCCCGTGGACTAACTTCTTGTCACTGGGAAACAAACCGCAGCAAATGTCCTCCAGCCGTCTCAGGGTCAGGGCCAGATTCCTTGCTCCCGCTCTCACCTGGTCCAGAGTTTAGAGGCCCAGGGGCCCTACCCAGCCCACCGAGTTACTTGTGGTTGCAGGATACAGGCCTTTGGCCCCAACCCCTGAACACGGGAGGGGGAGGGAGCCTCTTCTGCTGCCTCCCATTCGGATTTCTTTCCTCCACCGATTGGGTGAGCCCACCTAGGGAAGTCTGCTTTACACGAATTCAGCCGGCTGATTCGGGACCTTCATCATATCTGCACATCCCTTCCCCATGCCTCCTGTGGCAGTAGGCCCATCATGTCTGCAGCTCTGCCACCATCAAGGGAGAGGGAGAAGCAAGGTGTGGAATGAAGTGTGCTGCCAACACCCATTGACTGGGGAGCCTACGGCACCCGGGCCTGGATGAGGTGTGTGTCTGACATCGGCCTGTGCTTCGCAGGATGTGTGTCTGATCGGTGTGTACCAGACGGGCAGAGGCCTGCGAGGTCTCTAGAGCACATGATGGCCCCTACAAGCCAATATGGACAAGACAGTGGGGAAGAAAGGGCAGGGAAGCTTGCACAGGTTTGGCACCAGAAATGGCATAGGGGTGGCCAGTGAACATATGAAGTAGTGCCCACTAGCAGCAAAACCCAGCATGTCTGGAGGTTGGGCCAGCACCAGCCCGAAAGCCACCTGGGGATCCTCTCAGAACCATCCCCAAGGTGGGCACCTAGGCCCCAGGTGGGCCTGGCCATCTACTTCTGGGGCCTGTCCCAAGATATGTACAGCCTAGGGGCTGAGACCCTGGCAGCAGCCCTTGACTGAGTCTGCCTACGTGGACTTGAAGCCAGAGTGGAGAGGCTGGTTCCTGGGGAACCCTGCTCTGCTCACTCTCTCCCCGTTCCTGCTGCTTGGGACTCCCGGTGCCCAAGGAAGCCCTGAGGGTGTCACCGCGGCTATTGTCTCAGCACTTGGTGCAGGATAGACAGAGGCGCTGTGAGCACTCACAGGGAGGCCTTACGGGCTCATCAGCAGAGCCAGGAGGCCATTCTGGAACTGCTTCTGCACCTCACTGCCCATCAGACAGGCTGGGAAGGATGGGGGCCTGCTAGGTGGTCAGGTGCGTGGAGGGTGCTGCAGATGGACTTCTGGGGGGCTTGGGGGATGGGGCGAGGCTGGGGTGAGTGGACCAGGGCCTGGAGCTGGGGGGAGGGAAGAACTCCATCTTCTCCCCACACCTGGAGCTCACCTGCTGGGAGGACTCTCCCCAGGCTGTAGCCCCCCGACTGCAGTCCAGCTCTGGCCTCCTCCCCACCCCTCATGGTGGGTGATGGTGCGGAACAGGCACTGGGTTCATGATCTCCTGGCTGATATTGCGTAACTGGGGGTGCCCCCTTCAACATCCCTGGCCCCTAACGCTCCTTCTTTCTCAGCTCCAGGGCCTCAGGTAGGGGCTCAGATGGCAGGGAATGTCTGAGTGAAGCTTCTTAGCACCTGCAGCAGTGTTCAAGGAAGATTTCTGTTGCACTCTGGATCCAGGCAGATATGTGCCTTACACCTGTGGGCAGGCACTAACTGAGGCCCTTGGGACCAGGGTGGGTGGGACAGACAGCACCCACTGATTTTACAGGAAGCAGAGGACAGTCACGGTTGCCACAACTGTGAGGGGGACCTGCAGGCCAGGGATGGGGCCTCTCCCGGGGGCAGCATCCCAGCGAGGACCCAGGAAGGGCCCCCATGAGCCTTCTCTGCATGTCCCTGGCTGAGGGTGGCCACAGGCAAAATAGTGCACAGCTAACCTCACAAGTGGGCGTCCCCGGGGCTCAGACAGTAAATAATCTGCCTGCAACGCGGGAGACCTGGGTTTGATCCTTGGGTTGGGAAGATTCCCCTGGAGGATGGCATGGCAACTCAGTCCAGTTTTCTTGCCGTGGAGAATCCCGTGGACAGAGGAGTCTGGTGGACTACAGTCCATGGGGTTGCAAAGAGTCAGACATAGCTGAGCAACTAAGCCCAGCACAACCTCAAAAGTATGACTCGGCAAATGAAAATTCAGTTGCCTTTGCAGTGCTGTGTGCTGTTGCATCTGTTGTTCTTAGAGATTAATTGGTGGTTTTCTTCTAGCTGTTTTGAGCTCTAGTCAATACTAGACTCGATACTAGATAATAGAATCAGATACTTAAGACTGATGTGTGAAAGGAAAATTAAGAGATTCATTTATATTGTTTAGTCGCTAAGTTGTGTCCAAGTCTTTGTGACCTCATGGACTACAGCTCACAAGTTTGCTGTGTCCTCCAGTATCTCCTGGAGTTTAATCAGACTCATGTCCGTTGAGTCAGTGACGCCATCCAACAATCCCAGCCTCTGTGGCTCGATCGTTGTAGGTACAGGGAAATACATGCCCTCTTGTGGACGGGTTTGTTACGTAGTCACCACTCTAAAATTCAAAAGGCTGAATCTATGAGACCTTCTGCCCTTCCTGTGGAGAAGGCAGTGGCAGCCCACTTCAGTACTCTTGCCTGGGGAATCTCATGGACAGAAGAGCCTGGTAGGCTTCAGTCCATGGGGTCACTAAGAGTTGGACACGACTGAACGACTTCACTTTCACTTTTCACTTTCATGCACTGGAGAAGGAAATGGCAACCCACTCCAGTGTTCTTGTCTGCAGAATCCCAGGGATGGGGGAGCCTGGTGGGCTGCCGTCTATGGGATCGCACAGAGTCAGACATGACTGAAGTGACTTAGCAACAGCAGCAGCAGCAGCCCCTCCTGTGCACATGGAGAATTCTAGAAGATTGATGTTTCCTGGCCATCTTATTAATGCACCCTTGGCTGTGCCCAGGACGCTGTGGACCGCTGCTGGGTTTGTGGTCCACCTTTTGAACATGAGCCGGGACATTCCATGTGGTCTCTTATCACTCCCTGGAGTTTGTCAGGTGGCAACTGGCAGCAGTGATGAGAGCTCCATGGGCCCCATTCTGGAAGAACAAAGCCCAGAGCTGCTTAGAGGACAGGGTGGGTCTCTTGGTTCCTGGTGGCACTCAGGCCTCTGCAGTGCTGCATAGGCAGGCCCTGGAGGATGGACGTGGCTGGGGGTGGGTAGGAAGCAAGTGATGACAGGGGTGTCTGCTGCTGCTGTGACAAGAGTGGGGGCAGAGGCAGGCGACCTCTCCAGGCAGGAGCTGCAGGCTTCATGGGGGTGGGGAGTCCTGAACATTGTATATTTTCCAAGCAGATGTATGGGAGGTGGGCACAGAGCAGGGGATTGGGGACAGGAGAGGATCCCAGCAGCCTGGTGGGCCCAAGAGGGCTGCAGCTGTTGGGGTGGGGGCATAGGGGGCACTTTCACTAGCCTTATCATTGGGTCATGCCTTTTTTGTTCAGTGTTAGCCTCTTCTTCCTGCATTCTTGCGTTGTCTAGGGTGGTGGAGTGGGCTGTGAGAAGTGGCTACAGCCCGAGTTTGGACCTTGGCCTCCCTGACACAGCTCTGCGCTTGGGGCAGTTTGCCGGCTTCCCAGCCCGGTCTCCTTGCGTGATATGTCAGCCGTAGCAGCGAGAGCTGGTGGCACTGTCCTCTGCTGTCCCGATGAGAGAGACCGGGCTTTCCAGTCTTTTCCAACTGTTTCATTCTGTGTTTGGAATCCATTCATTCCTTCCTCTTGAAATCTACATACCTTTTATTTTGTTTCAAATTGAACGATGACTTTCTCATATAATTTGTGGGTTTTTTTCTGGGATTTTTTAAAGCTGACTTTATTGAGATATAGTTGACATGCAATAAAATTCACTTTTCTGTGAGCAGTTAGACGTGTGCCGACAGCGTGTGCATGTAGCTCAGCACCACCGTGTCTCCTTCCTCCCAGAGGGGCCCTCTGGCCCACTCAGGTGTCCCCATCCACCCTCATCGCAGAGTGGCCTTGGCTGTTGGTGCTGTTCTGTGTCATCGCCTGCCACGGACAGAGAGCCAGGACGCAGCAGTGGAGAGGGCCGACCGCACTGTCCAGCGTGCCCAGAGCCCCAGGTGGACGCCTTCAGACAGTAGGTGGCGCTGTGGGGTCGTGCTGCGATAATGAGAGAAGCCTGTTTCACATCCTGAACCCAGATACCAACTTCCTGTGGAAAAGTCTGCAGGAAAGTGTCGGTTCACTGGCTTTGCTTTAACCATTTTAAAGGAGCCAGGAGACAATGGCATGGAATACTTATGACTGGTTTAGTTTACTGAAAGACCTGATTTATAAATTTTATCAAATAATTTATGTTTAACTGTACTAATAAATTGAGTCTGTGTTATAGACTTGGAAAGCACAGTCGCATAATTTGTTCTCATCTTTAAATAAAGTATTGCTTTGCTTACTTATGTGTAACATAATTCTGTAGTTCTACTATTTTAGCTTAATATTTCACGTAGGCAATAATTAAGAAAAATGCAAAAGAAAAAAAAATCCCAGTCTGTACTCTAAATGTGTGGTAACAGATTGCTGATTTTAATAAGACTAACCAAAATTTGTATGTGTGTGTTTGATCTTTAGGGAAGAGTTGCCAACTCTTTACTTCCTAAAGTGAAGAAATAATATGACTGCTTAAGGTTTAAAATTCCTCTTCCCTGAACCCGGGTTCTATAGCCCTATGGCTGTGTTGAAGCCATGCCCACTGTGTTGTCCTGTCCCCACCCTCACTTGCCCTGCTGAGGCTGACCTTGCAGCAGTGTGCACCAGGGGGAGGGGGAGGGGGGTCGGGGCTGGCCAGGCAGTAGCCAGGGTCCATGGTGTAATCCAGGGCCTCCAAGTCATGGCTCAGATTCTGCCTGTGAGATCCCAGGGTGCTAGACTTTGGGGATGAAGGCACACTCCAGCCAGTAGAGATCCCTGCAGGGCAGAATGAGTAAGGGACCTGTTCCCACACCTGCCTGTGAACGTCCATCCAGGATGGCACTCACGTCTCCTGAGGGTCTCCTGGCAGTTTGGGGATACAGATCTGCAGGTGGGGTGAGGCCTGCGGGCTGCCCCACCCTGGAACTCGGGGTCTCCTAGGCGACAACCTTCGTAGATGATCAGCTTGAGGGACCTGAGATGGGTCACCCCCTCTCAGACTGGGTGACACCCTGCCACTGCCCTCCAGCCCAGCTCCATTGCCTCAGTAACCAGACTGCTTTGGTCTTGACTCCATTGGCGCTCTCTAGTCATGGATTTCAGTGACAAAGATGTGGGTTTTCGTTGTTGCCTTTTATTGCCGTCTCCTTGCACATGGCATCCATTTGGTGGCAGAGTCGGATCATCACACCCTGAGATATTTCCCCTCTTGCATCTCTGAGTGTGCCCCTCACGTGTCTGTTCCTCAGGCTCATGAATTGCATGCCTCAGGTGCCACATTCAGTCCAGGCTTTCACGCCTCTGATCTCTTTTCAAGTTGTTTCTTCCCCTTCAGTCTTGCTGAAGTTTTTAGTCAAATCTGGTCACTTTTGTCCTCTTGTACCTTCATTGTGACAGACTTTCTTTTCTTGGGCTCCAGAATCACTGCAGATGGTGACTGCAGCCATGAAATTAAAGGATACTTGCTCCTTGGAAGAAAAGCTGTGACTGACCTAGGCAGCATATTAAAAAGCAGAGACTTTGCCAGCAAAGGTCCATCTAGTCAAAGCTCTGGTTTTTCCAGTAGTTACGTATGGATGTAAGAGTTGGACCATAAAGAAAGCTGAGTGCCAAAGAATTGATGCTTTCGTCCTGTGGTTTTGAAGACTTTGAAGACTGTTGAGAGTTCCTTGGACTGCGTGGAGATCAAACCAATCTATCCTAAAGGAAATCAACCCTGAATATTCTTTGGAAGGACTGATGGTGAAGCTGAAGCTCCAATACTTTGGCCACTTGATGCGAAGAACTGACTCATTGGAAAAGACCCTGATGCTGGGCAAGACTGAAGCCAGGAGGAGAAGGGGACGACAGAGGATAAAGTGGTTGGGTGGCATCACCAACTGAATGGACATGAGTTTGAGCAAGCTCTGGGAGTTGGTGATGGACAGGGAAGCCTGGCATGCTGCAGTCCATGGGTCATAAAGAGTCAGACACGGCTGAGCAACTGAACTGAACTGAACCTTCCTTGTACATACATATGTTCACATCAGCTCTTTCATCTACACATACCCAGTTAAAAAACAACAACCCTGGAATCATTTATAAATAGATCAACTAGGCCAGAGGTTTTCTACTCTAGATTGAGCAAAGTCACTCTGTCTTCTTTGAAGAACCAGCCAGATTTACTTTGGATTTCAAAAAGTTTATGTTCTAATTTGTTATTAATAATCAGTAATAGCTAAAGCATTTTAAAGGATGCTTAAAAAACTAATGTGTAAAGAAAAATATACATATATGTATAGCTATGACTGATTCATGTTGATGTTTGAGCGAAAACAAAATTCTGTAAAGCAATTATCCTTCAATTAAAAAATAAATAATTTAAAAATATACAGTAGAGAAAAAAATACCTATCTAATCATGACTATCAATTGTGTACTCAGTTTAGATTCAAATTTATGTTCAGACTTGATGGCAGTGTTTATTTCAGACTTTCCTTTCATCTTCAGCTAGGTGTCCGAGCCCTCCCTGCAGAGCCCAGGCCTCTTGGGCTTGAGATGGCCTCTGTTGCGGGCATTCATCCACGGGCAACAGTGGCCACGTGTGGATCACCTCCATCATCTGTGGAACGCTTGAGCCATCTGCCTACCACCATCGGTGGCTACTTCCTTGCTATAGGTGACTTTGTTCAGTTGCTCAGTTGTGTCCAGCCCTTTGCAACCCCATGAATGGCAGCACGCCAGGCTCCCATTCTCCACTGTCTCCCGGATCTTGAGCACTGTCTTGCTCAAACTCATGTCCACTGAGTCAGTGATGCCGTTCAACCATCTCATCTATTACCCCCTTCTCCTGCCCTCAGTCTTTGCCAGCATCAGGGTCTTTTCCAAAGAGTCGACCTTTCCCATCAGGTGGCCAAAGTACTGGAGCTTCAGCTTCAGCATCAGGCCTTCCAATTAATATTCAGGGTTGATTTCCTTTAGGATTGACTGGTTTGATCTTGCAGTGCAAGGGACTCTCAAGAGTTTGCTCTAGCACTACAGTTCGAAAGCATCAATTTTCAGTGCTCAGCCTTCTTTATGGTCCAGCTCTCACATTCATACATGACTGCTGGAAAAACCATAGCTTTGACTATAAGGACCTTTGTTGGCCAAGTGATGTCTCCGTTTTTAAGTACGCTGCCTGTTTGTCATAGCTTTTCTTCCAAGAAGCAAGCATCTTTTAATATCATGGCTGCAATCACTGTCTACCATGATTGACTGTTGGAAGTAATTTCAGGGCCTAATTTCAGTTCACATTTCTCCTGGCTTTTGTTTTCAGATTGAACACGTGCTTTACTTACTTGAGCTGTGTAGATTTTTTTTTTAACCAAAGTTCCTTGGTAACGTCACTTTAAGAGAAAACGGCAAAAGCTTACTTGAATTCGTGATCTTAACTGAGTGGAGCAACGTTGGAAGTAGACTGACAGCCACACTCACCTTAGTCTGCTCGAGACTATTCCATCAGAGAAGGTAGGCGTGTGAGATGTTAGAGACATGGGCGTGCCGTTTTGACAATACTGCAGAATCTTAATGCACTAAAAGAGTGAACGAGTGGCCGCGCTTTTGCTGCGTTGGCTGTGTTGCAGAGGTTGGAGTGCTGTGTCTGAGCTGGGCATGTCCTGGGTTCTGAACAGGGTCCTGCTGGCTGCCCAGTTGTGACTGTGGACAGGTCACTTGGCCTCTCCAGCCGGCAGGCTCCTCTATAAAGCAGTGCTGCTAATGCAGGACTAAAGCTGAGGGTCCACTGCCCTCCCTGCGCACCATCCTCACATGGTCTCCCCAGCAAGCCTGGAGGGAACCTTCACTGTCACCAGGGAGCCAGGAGGGTGAGAAGTTCCTGTGGCCCCAGGCCAGTAGGAAGTGGGGCAGGGCTTCAGCGGGAGGTCCCGGTGCTGTAATCAGGCTGCACTGCCGACTCCCCTCACAGACGCCTGACTGGCATCCCTTCTGGCCGTGAAACAGATGGTGGTTGTGTCCAGGCTGCCCCTTGTGCGGTCACTGCAGAGTCTTCTTTACTGAGATTTGGTGATGTTTAAGTGAGCTAAAGCATGGGCAGTGACCAACAGGCGATGGTCAGTGGATAAACCTGTCCTATGCACACGACCTCATGGCTGCTCCCTCTCCCAACCGCCCAGCAGCAGTGTGTATCCCATCCACACTCAAGAGTCTCACCTCCTGTGTAGGTGAGTCCCACACCTGAGTCTCCAGCCCAGACCTTTCTCTTGCTCACTGTACTCAGACCCTGGGTCCCCCCACATCTTCTGTGGGCGTACCTCATCCCCAGCTTGGCACATCAGAGTGAACCCCCGGTGACCCACCCCCACCCCCCACAGGCCTCTGAGCTCAGCAGCTCCGTCCTTCTGGGCTCTCAGGCTGAAAGCCAGGCATCCTTCCTCTTTTGCCCCCGACCCGAGCCTTCAGGCCGGCCTGCTGTGCTGCTCCGCTCCACTGTGGAGTCTGGCCGTTCCTCACCTCTGCCACTGGTCAGCTCGGAGCCGCTGGGGCTGTTGGCACTGGCCTCCTGCCCTGTCTGCCTCCTCAGCCCTGCCCCACACCCACTCCTCCCCAGAGGACGGCCGGACGAGGGAGTGAGGGAGTGCTGCTTTTCTTATTAAGAGATATTTCTCAGGTGCCATAATATTAAGATTAAATCAAGTACTGTTACAATTTCCCGTGTGTTGATTATATATGAATAGCTAATGAATAACTGACTCATTTAGAGGGTTTAGAATTCTAATAGAGTAAATTTATTTTTTTCCTTCTTGTAAGAGTAGAAAAATAGTTTTCAAGAGTCTTAATCTAGATTAATAGTCTAGGAACATTAAATTTTGGTGTCTTTACTCTAGGACCTGGATAAAAATAAAGTTAATTAGGTACCAGGAATATCAGATGCTAAATGGTGTCTGACTATTTATGACTTCTCTTGGAATTCAGTAGTTATTAACTTGCAAAGATGTGACAGCTGAAGTCCGAAATTGATGTATTTTTAAATTAGAAAAAGAGCTTTGAAGCATTTTTTTAGATTATAAACTGTCAATTTAATGGTTCTGGAATTCCTGTCTGAAACAGCAAATCATTGCCATTTTGCTGTGAATCTCTTGATTCTCATGAACATGGGAATTCTATTTTTACACTTCTCTTAAATAGTCCTAAAGGTGGAAGAAGGAAGTGGGAAGAAAGAAGACTATGATAGATGCAGAGAAAGGTCATTACTTCACCTCTGGGGACTCCGTGTGGAGTGGCTCTGAGATAAATTAAGATGCAGAGAGAAGCATGGTGCTCGTTGAGGGCCCGGCCTGACAACAGCCACAGGCTCAGCACGGTCAGAGCCCCACTTGCCTTGTCATTCTGGTGGATTCTGCCTCACGCTTACTCTTGAGAATATGGCGTTCATTACTTGATGAAGATTCATTGTGCACTGGGTCACGTCGTTCGACGAGAAAAAGCAAGCTATCAGTTTATGAAGTGAAGGCTGTATGCATGTAACTGCCACTTTGCCTGCCTCTTGATATGAATGTAGAGCGGGTGTGACGTGGGCTTGTGCACATGCTTGTAGGAAGCTAGCTTGCCCTTGTGTCTTATAACTGCTGCGTGCCTTTTAGTTGAAAGGAACCTAAGTGGACTCAGTGTCATTACGCCAAGTGTCTTGAGAACCAAACTGTGTCCTCTTGCCCCCACGGGATCATCATGAGCAGTGGGTGCCCCGGAGAGGCCTGGCTGCACACACGCCCTGCAGAACATGGTAGCACCCACTGGGGTCTGGAGGGATAAAGCAGTGAGGAGGCCTTTTGGGAAGTTTGCATGGGGACAGCTAACAGAAGCAGAAGATATTAAGAGGAAGTGACCAGAATACACAGAAGAAGTATACGAAAAAGATCTTAATGACCCAGATAACCATAATGGTGTGATCACGGACCTTGAGCCAGACATCCTGGAGTGCTAAGTCAAGTGGGTCTTAGGAGGCATCACTACAAACAAAGTTAGTGGAGGTGATGGAATGCCAGCTGAGCTATTTCAAATCCTAAAAGATGATGCTGTTAAGGTGCTGCACTCAGTATGCCAGCAGATTTGGAAAATTCAGCAACAGAGCCACAGGACTGGAAAAGGTCAGTTTTCATTCTAATCGCAAAGAAAGGGAATGCCAAAGAATGTTCAGACTACTGCCCAGCTGCACTCATTTCACATGCTAGCAAGGTAATGCTCAAAATCCTTCAAGTTACAGTTGAATAGTATGTGAACCAAGAACTTCTACATGTACAAGCTGGATTTGGAAAAGGCAAAGAAACCAAAATCTAATTGCCAACATATGTTGGATCATAGAAAAAGCAAGATAATTCCAAAAAACATCTACTTCTGTTTCATTGACTATGCTGAAGCCTTTGACTGTGTGGATCACAAGAAACTGTGGAAAATTCTTAAAGAAATATAATACCAGACCACCTTACTTGTCTCCTGAGAAATTTGTGTGTGGGTCAAAAAACAGCAGTTAGAACCAGACATGGAACAACAGACTGGTTCCACATTGGGAAAAGAGTATGTACGTCAAGGCTGTACATTGTCACCCTGATTATTTAACTTCTATGCAGAGTGAGTGAGTGAGTGAGTGAAAGTTGCTCAGTTATGTCCAACTCTTTGCGATTCCATGGATTGTATAGTCCGTGGAATTCTCCAGGCCAGAATACTGGAGTGGGTAGCCGTTCCTTCTCCAGGGGATCTTCCTAACCCAGGTCTCCCACATTGCAGGCAGATTTTTTTTACCAGCTGAACCACAAGAGTACATCATGTGAAATACCATGCTGGATGAGTCACAGGCTGGAATCAAGATTGCCAGGAGAAATAACAACCTCAGATATGCAAATGATACTACTAATACCAGAAAGGGAAGAAGAACTAAATAACTTCTTGATGAGGGTGAAAGAGCTTAAAACTCAACATTGAAAAAACTAAGATCATGACATCCAGTCCCATCACTTCACACCTAATAGATGGGGGAGAAGTGGATACAGTGACAAATTTTCTTTCTTGGGCTCCAAAATTGCTATGGACAGTGACTGCAGCTATGAAATTAAAAGACACTTGCTTGTTGGAGGAAAAGCTATAACAGTCCTAGAAAGCGTATTAGAAAACAGCGACATCACTTTGCCTACCAAGTTCCATATAGTTGAAATTATGATTTTTCCAGTAGTCATGTGCGGATGTGAGAGTTGGATCATAAAGAAGGCTGAGCACCAAAGAATTGATGCTGTTGAACCGTGGTGTTGGAGAAGACTCTTGAGAGTCCCTTGGACAGCAAGGAGATCAAAGCTGTCAATCCTAAAGGAAATCAACCCTGCATACTCATTGGGAGGACTGATACTGAAGCTGAAGCTCCAATACTTTGGCCACCTGATGCGAAGAGCCGACTCACTGGAAAAAATCCTGATGNAAGACTCTTGAGAGTCCCTTGGACAGCAAGGAGATCAAAGCTGTCAATCCTAAAGGAAATCAACCCTGCATACTCATTGGGAGGACTGATACTGAAGCTGAAGCTCCAATACTTTGGCCACCTGATGCGAAGAGCCGACTCACTGGAAAAAATCCTGATGCTGGAAAAGATTGAAGGCAGGAGAAGGGGATGACACAAGATGAAACGGTTGGATGGCATCACTGACTCAATGGACATGAATTTGAGGAAACTCTGGAAGATAGTGAAGGACAGGGAAGCCTGGCATGCTGCAGTCCATGGGGTTGCAGAGTCGGACGTGACTTTGTTGTGTTAGCAACTGAATAACAGCATGGGAACAGCAAGGCAGGGCAGTCAGCCACACAGGCCTGACCAGTTTGGGTTGCGCTGACAGGCTCTGGACTGGAGCGGTGACTTCTGGTAGCCTGGTCCCTGCCTGAGGGCCTTGGGGTGAGGCAGAGGGGTCTGGGGAGAGGTTGGAAGGTGGTGGGCACTGGGGTTTGCACTGCTCCTGGCTGAGCCCTCTGCTGTCTCTGAGAATTGGCTCACTGGGGAGGGGCAGTCTCTCTTGGGGTCAGCAAGCCCTCTCCCCATGCCAGAGCATCAGTAAAAGGAAAATATAGTTAAAGTAATGTGTCGTGTGGTGTGTGGGTGCCACATGGAAAAATACTGCACAGAGTCCAGGAAATCAGAGTTAGCATGACCGCCTCCATCAGCAGCATGAACGGCTGTGCCTGAGGCTGGGACAGTCCCTGGGCTCTGCCTACCAAGCCGGCCCACCACTTGGGTTTGCACTCTGGTCCCTCCGCCCCACCCCCACCCCAGGCCAGGGGTGGATTCTGTTCCCCTAGTGCCCACTGTCTGGAGCCTTGGGGAGGCGGTTGTGCAGGGCAACCTCTTCTGTGGGGCACATTTGGATGGGCACACCCACAAGTCTAAGGTAATAGGAGCTGCTCGACGTGACAAGACATGGCTCAGCTCTGCATGCAGTTGGTGAATCTGGTGTTAATTCATGTGCACCTTTGGAATACTAAGTTGTAAAAGGGATGCTGGCATTACCGGGAAAGGAACATTTTATTTTATTTTTTTGCAAGACACAGTCAGTCATGTTGTAAAGAAGAATTTGACACATTGATTGACTTTTCTTTGGCTGAAGGACTGTGCCATTCACGTCCTCCCAGCTGCAGCTGCCTTTTGTTCAGAGGACAAGGCCCCCTAGACATGGGAGAGTGTCTACACTGCCTGTCTGGATGATGGGGGCCAAGGGCGTGGGTTGTGCTGGGCCAGCCCGAGTGCGGGGGTCCCATGCCCCAAGATGTGCCTCTGTGTGTGTGTGCGCGTGGGTGTGTAACTCTGTGTGTGTGTGTGTGTGTGTGTGTGTGTGTGTGTGTGCGTGCGCATGCGCACGCATGCCTGTGCTCCTAGATGCATGGGAAGGGGCGAGTGGCACTGCCTGACCTGGCTGCCCACATGCAGGTCGGCAGCAGTGTTCCCAAACAGGATCCTGGCCTCCTGAGTGTTCTGCCTGGCTGCGTTACTTTGAGCAGTGTTTTGTGAACTGGTCTCTTGGCAGTTCTACTTCATTACTTGAGGGTTCTGTGTGTTTGAAGATGCTGGGCTTTTTCAGGTCGGATTCTGTTTGCCAGGGAGAGCACGTCTCTCCTCCCCTTTCAGGGTCATGTCCCTGCCTGTGTTTCAGCGCTGAGGGTCCCAGGGCACCCTCTGGCTGGTGGCCCCTCCGTCTGCCTCTGATGAGTGAGCCTGGGGTGGGGGAGGAGCCGCCCTCCCACGTGTCCCCGGGCAGCCGTCGCAGCTGTGCAGCTCCAAGGGTTGGCTGAGCGTCCACCCTAGTGGCTGCGGGGCCAGACTAGGGCTGGGCTGCCCCGGGCTGGCTCGCTCATCACGGGGACCCAGGCTATGGGGACCGTTCTCAGCATCAGGGGCCGCCGGTGTAAGAGAAGGCGCAGGAGACGCTCCGAGAGGAAAGGTGAGTCGTCCTCTCTTATTCTGAAATGCAGCTCCTGGATGCAAATGCGCTGTGGGAATGTGTTCTGACTTGTGGTACCGTGAATTCATCTTATTGATGCCAGTGATTCATTTAAAGCCCTCCTCTTTTTCTCTGTTGGCACTTCATAGAATGTCAGTGAGGGGCCAGCTTACAAAGGCAGGTTTAAAGAACATGTCAAGAAACATGTCTAGAAATCCCGTTGGCTTCCAGGTTTAAAGTATTGTTTAGGAAGATGTTTATGGAATCTCAGAAGTGTGCGGCTTGGAGTCCTGGGGGGTTCTCCCTCTAGAGATGGGTGCTCTGTAATTTCCTTTCTGCTGCCACGCTTCCTGACTGACTTTTCCAACCTTAAACCTGCTTTTCATGCTGTTTGCCAGTGCTACGTGGTTGCCTTTTAAAAACGCGGAGAGCGTCTTCAGATGATTTCGGTCTTTAATTCAATTTAATGTGTTAAGATGGTAAAATCATTATTTTTTTCTTAACACTAGATTCAGAAGTTGCTCTTGACTGTAAAAATCACACACTCATGGTTTTGGGGCACATCGCTGGTTTAAGAGATGTTGAGAGTTTGCTGTCTCCATGTAACGTGCGTGAACTAACAGAAAACGTCATCAGTGCAAAGACGCCCCTCCTGAGGGAAAAGCCAGGTGTTTTCTGGGGGCCACCTTGTTACCCAGTAGCTGACAGGGCTGGAAAGGGTCTTTCAGGAGCACCGAATCTTTGGGGTCTTCTGCAGCGGGAGACAGTGACCTCTCCAGGAAATAGAATGAGCCTCCGTTTTTAGTGCACTTCCTGAGAGAAGGAGGAGGAAACTCATCTTGCTACTGGCAGTCTTTCGATCAGACAATCACACTAGTGGGAGCAGGGGGCTGGCTCACAGTGCGAGACCTCCAGGGGTGCCGTGCCCACGTGCTTGTCCAAGATCCAAGGGCACGTGCGTGCTGCCTCTCAGCACACCCCTGCTGCCCCCACCCCGCATCTGGGTGACAGTCTCAGTCAGGCGTGGGAGAGCAAGATGGCAGGAAGACAAGCAGCAGGGAGTTGGGACAAAGGCAGGAGCCCAAACTGCAAGAATTCTCATCCAAAGACCCTAAATTTAGACTTGCCACCTTTTTTTTCTCATGGTTCTTTGCCACTAGACATTTAAATTGGAGAAAGTTTTGAGAAGTGTAAGAACAATTGTGTCATCATTTGGAACTTGCTGTAACTCACGTAGTTTGTGTCAGCCCCACCGTACACAAATTCTGAATGTCTTCACGTGTGCTGGAATCTTTTTCTGCAGCAGGAGAGCTGTTTGCATTTTCAGACCAGCATCTCGGGAGGCTGAGTGTAATGAGATGTAGCAGTGCTTACTGCACATAGCTGTGCGTGCGCGCTCATGGTGGACACTGTGCGTGCACGCTCATGGTGGACACTGTGCGTGCGCGCTCATGGTGGACACTGCGTGCACGCTCATCGTGGACACTGTGCGTGCGCGCTCATGGTGGACACTGTGCGTGCACGCTCATGGTGGACACTGTGCGTGCACGCTCATCGTGGACACTGTGCGTGCGCGCTCATGGTGGACACTGTGCGTGCACGCTCATCGTGGTTGCGTGCACGCTCATCGTGGACACCGCTGATGAGTAGGGCACACGTGAATGCCTGCTCCTGTGTACCACACACCCTGTGTTTGAAACTAATAAAAATGCCTTTCAAATTTGTGAGTGTTATCAGGACTGGCTCACCCGTTTATGGGATGAGTTTTACAGGATTTGAAATGTAGTCTTTACTATTGTATAATTTTAAAGTGCTCCCAGTCACACGTAAAGCCTGGTGTGACATGCGGCTTTTCGAATGTCTTTGGTTGTCAGTACGGCATAGCAGCAGGCGACTTGCTCTCAGCAGTGATGGGGTCTCAGCGGTTTTTCACCGATCCTGAATCATCCCTGTGGTCACCCCTCCACAAGGCAGTTGTTGGCTGTGGTTGTGGATGAGACTCCGGTGGATTAACTCAGTCGTCAGGAAATGAGTGGCAGTTAGAAGAGAGTGAAGTGCAGTTTAATTACCGACCACCGACCAGGACCTGGGAGACAGACGCTGCTGCCCTGGTGGGCGCTGTGCCCAAGGCCCAAGGTGGGCTGGAGCTCAGGTCACACCCGGGGACAGTGGAGCACACTCCAGCCTCCCCGGGGCCCCGAGGAGTGCCGCCAGCTCCACTGGGACCTCCTCCACTGCTGGCCTGCTGCTGAGAACGGGTAGGGGAGCCCCATGTGAACAGGCTCCTGTGGTTTGGAATTACGGGCTTCCCTAGTGAGTGCTGGGGCTTCCCTGGTGGCACAGAGGTTAAACCATCTGCCTGCAGTGTGGGAGACCTGGGTTCGATCCCTGGGTCGAGAAGATCCCCTGGAGAAGGAAATGACAACCCACTCCAGTATTCTTGCCTGGAGAANAGTTAGAAGAGAGTGAAGTGCAGTTTAATTACCGACCACCGACCAGGACCTGGGAGACAGACGCTGCTGCCCTGGTGGGCGCTGTGCCCAAGGCCCAAGGTGGGCTGGAGCTCAGGTCACACCCGGGGACAGTGGAGCACACTCCAGCCTCCCCGGGGCCCCGAGGAGTGCCGCCAGCTCCACTGGGACCTCCTCCACTGCTGGCCTGCTGCTGAGAACGGGTAGGGGAGCCCCATGTGAACAGGCTCCTGTGGTTTGGAATTACGGGCTTCCCTAGTGAGTGCTGGGGCTTCCCTGGTGGCACAGAGGTTAAACCATCTGCCTGCAGTGTGGGAGACCTGGGTTCGATCCCTGGGTCGAGAAGATCCCCTGGAGAAGGAAATGACAACCCACTCCAGTATTCTTGCCTGGAGAATCCCATGGACGGAGGAGCCCGGTGGGCTACAGTCCACAGGGTCACAAAGAGTCGGACACAACTGAGCGACTTCACTTCACTTCACTTCTAGTGAGTGCTGGGTCCTGAGTGTTATAGCACCCTTACCTGTGTGCTCTGTGATGGTCACTGTCCTGTGCTCAGGCCATCTGGGCACCCCCATCTTTCCAGAATGGAGAAGTAGATGGACATGGGGCCTGTTGTAGAAATGGAAGCCCAAACCCACAGCGGTGAGCCTCTGAGTACCACCAGAGGACAGGGCACCAGAGACTGGGCCGACTTTCCCTCGTAGATGGAGGAGATGCAAACAGTGCCTGAGGCTTCGGGCTCCTTCCCTGCTTCCGCCTTGCTGAGAGAACCCCTCCTTGTGAGGGGCAGAGCACTGTGCCAGCTGGAGGCATAGGGAGCGAGAGCATTTACCCACTCACCCAGGCATCCATCCTTCCATCCATCCATTCGTTCACCCGCCCATTCACTCATTCATCCAGTCCACCCACTCATCCCCTCGCCCACCCACCCAGGCATCCTTTTGTGCAACAAATAGCTATTCGCACCCTCATGTGCCAGCACCAGGATTGGGGCCTGTGTGTGCAGGCATGGGTGATAGGATAGTAGGCCTGGAGACCGCTCTGCAGCAGGCCACCCAAAGTGCCCTGTGCATGTCTGCCTCAGGAAGGAAGGATCTGAGCCCGTCTCTGGCAAGAGTAGAAGGCGCCATGTCTGCCAGGAGAGGATACAGGGAGGGGAAGTTGCTGACCACTGATGAGCAGCAGTTGTGGACAGAGGGCCCAGGGCTCCCAGAATTGACCGTGACACGTGTGTGTGCATGTTACTACACTTGTACTGATGGGCTCCCCAGCATGAGTGAGGACCAAGCTCCCTGGGGAGGAGCTCCTCCAGTGTGGGACCTTTGGGGTAGACAGAGCCACCCTCGTCTGATAGTTGAAATTCTAAAACAAACGTGGGGTTAGGTCTGTGGACTGTATTGGGTTGGCCCAAAAGTTCATTTGGTCCGATTCCCTGGGCATTCCCAGTCCCTTTGTTGGATCCCCAGGCTGGGAAGCCTGATGTAGGGCTCAGAGCCTTCGCAACAGCAGGGGAACTTCTTTGGTTCTGTAGCTTGTGGGTCACCCACCCGACAGCTGTGGGGTTTGATTTTACTGTGGTTGTACACCTCTTCTTTGTCTTTGGATGTAGCATCTTTTTTTAGTGGTTCCAGCATCCTTCTGTCAGTGGTGGTTCAACAGCTAGTTGTGATTTTGGTGCTCTTGCAGGAGGAGATGAGCACATGTCCTTCCGTTCCACGATCTTTGTTCAGGTCTGTCTTGATTCCTATAGCTGTGCACACAGTCAGTCTTGAAGTCAGAGACTGCCAGGGCCCCTCTGTTCTTCTCCTTCATGGTGTCCACCTCTCCATATGAACATGGGAACAAGTCATTTGATTTTCACAGAAGATCTTGCTGGGATTTTACTGGGATTCTGTTGAATCTATAGGTGAAGTTGGGAAGAGCCGATACCGACATTGTTGAATCTTTCTGGATTATATCTCTGCTGTTTAGTTCTTTGGTTTTGTTCATCAGAGTTTTGTACTTTTCCTCATATGGATCTTTTACATATTTTGTTAAATTTTCATTGGGGGAGTGATATTACTGTAAACAGTATTGTTTTTTTATGTCAAATTCTAGTTCATTGCTTGTATGTAGGAAAGCAGTAGTCTTTTGTGTATTAACTTCCCGTTCTGCCAGCTTGATATAACTGCTTCCAAGAGTCTTCCAGTCGGTTACTGTGCATATTTTAATTATTCTTTGTTGCAGTTCACCAGGAAAACTACACTTTCTGAAAGTAGTACTTGAATCTTATTTGTTGTACACAGTCTGCCTTACCATGTTAAATCTCTAAAGGGAAACTGAACTGAACATCTGTTATTTGGGTGGTTTCCTAGAAAGGAAAATATTTCATTATAAAGTATTATAAGTTGATTGTTTTGAATATTTTAGTGATACCACTTTGTATAGAAAGCAAAATATTGGAAGCAAAATACAAGTCATGAATGCATTCTCTAAACATGCATGATTAAGTTGTTGAATTTGAGATTATTTTTTAAATTAAAGAATTTTGTATTTCAGTCACCTTTGTTAAATAAATAATCAAATCAGCATTCAATTTTTTCCCATAGTTTCAAAATTATAGCAACCCACTCCATCACTCTTGCCTGGAAAATCCCATGGACGGAGGAGCTGGTAGGCTGCCGTCCATGGGGTTGCGAAGAGTCAGACACAACTGAGTGACTTCACTTTCACTTTTCACTTTCCACTTTCATGCATCGGAGAAGGAAATGGCAGCCCACTCCAGTGTTCTTGCCTGGAGAATCTCAGGGGCGGCAGAGCCTGATGGGCTGCCATCTATGGGGTTGCACAGAGTTGGACATGACTGAAGTGACTTAGCAATATGCTTAGTCATGTCCTACTTTTTGTGACCCCGTGGACTGTAGCCTGCCAGGCTCCTCTGTCCTGGAATTCTCCAAGGCAAGAATACTGGAGTGGGTTGCCATGCGCTCTTCCAGGGGATCTTCCCAATCCAGGGATTGAACCCAGGTCTCCCGCATTGCAGGCAGATTCTTTACCATCTGAGCCACCAGGGAAGCCTCTTAGCAAGTGGATTGATTTATAGTAAAAAGAATTAACATGAAGAATCTTCGTTTGAATAATTCTCTCTTTAAAATTTTGTAGTGTATGGCTCCTAACTGAAACCCATAACAGTCATTAAGAATATGTAAAACTTTTTCAAAATCATCCTTTTCAGAGCATAAGGTAGATTAAAACGAGTAATAATTGCTAGTAAGTTTTGTCAAGTTTACTGTCTCTCTTAACATTTTAAAAATTTTTAGTGAATTCCTCAAGATAGCTTTTTTTTTTTTTTTTACCAGCACAACAGAGAATTCATGTTCTGATGCATCTTGAATGTGAGTAAGTCCTGTTCTTCGCGTTTTATTCCAGAAAACCTTCTTTTCACCAAGGGAGGGGAGGCATGTGTGCAGCTTGGTGTTTCCACAGTGAGAGAAAATGCGGAGAGGAATGCTACAGTTTACGTGTTTATTTATACTTTGTCTTACATCAGAAATACCTACAAGTGTGTAAGGAATCACACAATAGATGACCATCTACCCACCAGCCACTTAGAAAGTAAAGCTTTGCATTGTGGGAAGTCAGACGCAAACCCACAGAAAGCCAACACTGGCACTGGCCGAGGGCCCTGGCGGGTCCAGCCTCCTCTTCCTGCAGGCGCCACCCCAGGTCTGGCCCCGCCTGTTATAAAGGGAAGCCCTTCTGTCCTGAGTCTGTCTCTCTGCTCTGCGTCCATGAGCCGTGAGCACATTCTGGGGCTCCATCCTTTCCAGTCTGGGAGGACCAGCCCCACCTCGTTGCTCCTCAGTTCAGAGTTTTTCCAATTATTCAAATCTGATTATTTCTCCACATAAACTTTAGCATCAGTGTGTCTAGTTCTACTTTAAAAAGGGAAGTTGAAATTATAACTGGAGTCAAGTTAAACTGAAATCCCAGGTCTTTTGATGCCAAGTTTAATAGTTTTTCCATACCTCACTGCCTACTTCTTAATGCTTTGGGGGAATCCTGAAAAATGAAGAAATTATTCGAATGTTGCTATCAAATAGAGCTTTTCTTTAACCGGGAGTTCCTGGAATTTTGTTCATATGGAATTTTTGATGGGGTTTTCATTCTTCGGGGTTTGTGGTCCAGGCCATATAAGGTGCTTTTCAGAATGAAAGAAAAACGGTTATATAAAATGCCCTGAAGTGCTTGTATTTGCTATTTTGCTTTGTTTTATAACCTTCAGTATGAAAGCTGGCATTTGGGCAAGCTGGAAGTGCCAGCTTCTGCCCTGCGAGAGGTCTCTGGCTTCCATTCTGTTACACGCGTACTCACCGGCACGGTGCACAGCCTGACTATTTTCTACTGTGAGACATTTCGAGTATGAAAGAGCAGGAAAAAAAGGCACGTCCTGTAGACCGAGTGAACTCTGGGGCCACAGGACTCCTCCTGTGGCTCAGACTGCCCGTCACGGTCATTTCTGGCGTGTGTCCCCTTGTCCTAGACCCCAGGGAGGCCAGCCTCTCAGCACACCAGTCACTGATTGGTTACATATGAATGTGCTGTGTACCTTCTGCCTACTTTTAAATCAACATTTTTATTTTGAGAGAACCTACATTCACGAGCAGCTCTGAATACAGGGGAATTGTGTTCGCTTTACACGGTGTGTGGTCTCAATGGGAGGCAGGCCCGGGGAGAGGTCCAGAGCATCTGCTGTCACGAGGACCCCCACCCCCTTGTGCTCTGTAGCCACGCCCACATCCTCCCTGACCCCCACAGCCACTGCTCAGCTCATTTCTATGATTTTCTCATTTTAGGAATCCTTGAAAGTTGACCCTTGAACTGCGCAGGGTTGGGTGTCGACCGGAGCTGCCATCAAAAACCCATGTAATGGGTCGTCGGCCTTCTGTGTCCTTGTCCTTGGCCTCAGCTGGCCTTGGGATGTGCAGTGGGCAGTATGTGTTTAGTGAGAGAAATCTGTGTCTGAGTGACCCACGCAGTTCAAGCCTGCCTTGCCCGAGGCTCCCAGTGTGTAAATAGGTGTAACGTATGTGACCTTTGGAGAAGGAAAGGGCAACCCACTCCAGTATTCTTGCCTGGAGGATCCCAGGGACGGGGGAGCCTGGTGGGCTGCCATCTATGGGATCGCACAGTCGGACACGACTGAAGTGACTTAGCAGCATGTGGCCTTTGGGTTGGCTTTTCCGCTCAGCTGAGTCCTCTGGAGACTCATCCAGGTTGTTGCGTGTTGACGGCTTCTCCTTTTTGTTGTCTGTGGTGCTCCTGCTGTGGACGGGCCACAGTGTGTTCAGCCGGGCACCTGCAGAAGGGCATCTGGGTTGTCTCTGGGTTGGGGCTGTTACGAATAAAGTTGCTGTAAACATTGGCCCACACTGTTTTTCTTAATGTGAATGTAGGTCTTCATTTCTCTGGGATAGATGTCTGTATTTAGTTTTAAGAACCCACCAGACTGGTTCCCGGTGGCTGCGTGGTGATCCAGGTCCCCTCGTCCCCGCTGGCCTTTGGGTCGTCGGTCCTCTGCTTCAGCCATTCTCGTGGGAGTGTGGTGGATGCGTGTGGCTCTCAGTCCCTTTCCCTTGTGGCTGATGACGACGGACATCATTTCCTGTGTGTCTGTCTGTGTGCACTCTTCGGTGAAATATCTCTTTCGCATGGGAGTGTGTGTTCTGCTCTTGAGAGTTACGTTCTATTTGTTGCCTGCGTGGTTTTCACATATCTGCTCACAGTCCACAGCTGGTCTTTTCATCTTCTTAACAGTTGTTCACAGAGCAAAAGCCTTAAATTTTGACAGATTCCAATTTATCATTTTTTTCTTTTATGGATTTGATGGCTAGTCTGCAGACTCTTTGCCCAGTCCTGGATTTGGGGTATGATTTTTGTGAAAATTTTCTAGCTTTATGCTTTGTATTAAGCCTGTGGTTCATTCTGAGCACTTGTGTGGGGTGTGAGCTGAGACAGCTGGTTGACCCAGCACTGTCTTGAACAGGCCATCTTCCCCTCACTGCGTGGCTTGTCTGCCTTTGTCAACAGTGAGCAGGTATGCTGTGCAGGCTGGCCTCCAAGTCCCCTGTTCTGTTCTGTATGGTCTGCCTGTCTGTCTTGGTGATGGGGGTTGTATAGGGTGTGTTGAGATTGGTTACTGATTCCTCCCACTTCTGTTTTGATTGCTGCTTTGAAAGCCTTTCTCAGATAATGCTGAAATCCTGGGGTAGGCATCTCTTGCCTTCGTTCATTCTCTCTGAGGTTCTCAGTCTGGTGAGTGACTTCAAGTGCAAGCTAGATGTATTGTTTCCGGATCCGAACCTGCTTGAACCTCTGTTTCAGCTGCTTTCTCTCATGGCCTCTATAACGGAGGGGAGACCTGCCTCGTTGCTGCCGGTGGGAGTGCATGTCCAGCCTCCACTGGCACTGCTGGGTGGGGCCTCCTGCACCACCCCAGCGAGGAGGGGGCAAGCACCTGGATGCCATGGGGTGGGGGCAGTCCAGGCTCCCACCTCTTCTCGCTGACTGCATTGCAGGTGGGGTGGGAGGGGTCGTCACAGCCCAGAGGGCATGGGACTCAAGGCTCCCCCACCCCATGTTCCTGCTGGGTGGGAGGCTGGGGTCTGGCTGGAATGGGGCAGTTCAGTCTGTCAGTCTCCTGTCCTACTGGGAGGGCCTCTCCTGGCCCCTTGGCCAGAGAGACAGTTTTGTTGGGAATTTTGGTCTGCCCACTGGTACTTCCAGGTTGCTGGTGTCCTCAGCTCCAAGTCTGGGGTGGTGATGAGGTCTCCCAGCCACACCATCCTAGGGTCCCAGCTGTTCTGCCATCTTCTCTCCTACCCCTTGCCCAAGCCATCTCGCTGTGCTGTGCTGCGCCGTCTGGGGTTTCCAGTCGGGGTGAAGAGGAGGGGACGGACGTGCCCTCTGACCTCCCACCACATGAGCCCCTCTGCCCGCTTTGAGTCCAGCTCTCAGCCAGAGAGAGCAGGGTGCTTGGATGGCTCGTGTGGTTGCTTCCAGGACTGGTCCTCCGAGTCTGTCAACAGCAAGTCCTTTCTCACTCAGCCTCTGTGCTTCCCAAACACCCCTCCCCTCCAGGCTCAGCGCAGCCACTACACGAGGCTCCTCAGAGCACCCATACCTCACCCGCAGGGAGGGCGATCAGCACTCATGTCCATTCTAGATCTCAAGGGAGTTACTTTTAACAGTCTCCATAGTGGGAAGGTTAAAACACACACCAGTACAGAACTGCAGCCTGAACCGCACATCCCCGGCAGGACCAGCATTGCCAGCTCCTCAGTTTCATCTGTACCTACTTTCTCCCACTACACTGCATCATCTTTTATAATAAATCCCAGGCACCATTTCATTCGGTATATATCACAAAAGATAAAAACACTATTTCCACACCTAAAATGATCAAAAGTAATTCTTTAATATAGTCAGCTATCCAGACAATATTTTTATTTAAGTTTCTCAGTTGCAGAGTCTGTCTGATTCATTTTAGGTTCTTACAGTATCCAGTACTGTGCTTTTCCTATAGTAAATTTTCAGAAAAACATATGTTCAAGTAATTCATGAATATAAAATATTAATACTTTAAAGACTATCTGAAACACTTTCTTGAATAGAGGAGTCTAAATAGAAGCTCAGAGGGCCTTCTGGCAGCCCAGTGGGTAACACTCTGTGCTTCCACGGCAGAAGCCCGGGTTTGACCCCTGCTTGGGGAACTGTGATCCCACATGCCGTGTAGCACAGCCAAAAAGCAAAAACCCATTTAACTTTCAACTCATATAACTGTGTATTTGCCAGATACACGGTAAGGGTTAATGTTAGTAACAAATGATTGTCATGGAAACCATATATGTGTTATATGAGAGAGATGTATAAGATATAAGCATGATTTAGCTCATTTTAGTCACCATTTCGGAGAAGGCAAGGGCACCCCGCTCCAGTACCCTTGCCTGGAAAATCCCATGGAGGGAGGAGCCTGGTAGGCGGTAGTTCATGGGGTCGCTAAGAGTCGGACATGACTAAGTGACTTCCCTTTCACTTTTCACTTTTATGCCTTGGAGAAGGAAATGGCACCCCGCTCCAGCATTCTTGCCTGGAGAATCCCAGGGATGGGGGAGCCTGGCGGGCTTCCGTCTGTAGGGTTGCACAGAGTCGGACACGACTGAAGCGACTTAGCAGCAGCAGCAGCAGCAGGAATCACCATTTTCTTAAAAGCGATAAATTTGCCTTTTACTGATTTACTATTTAATTTGTATGCAAAGCAACATGTTACTACAAAATTTGCCAATCTCTTTTTTTCCTCAATGGCAGTTTGATGGGATTCTTTGTTATGGGTTTAGAAAAGGCAAAGGAATCAGGGATCCAATTGCCGACATCAGTTGGATCATAGAGAAAGCAGGGACATTCCAGAAAATCATCTGTTTCTGCTTCATTGCTAAAGCCTTTGACTGTGTGCATCACAAGACACTATGGAAAATTCTTCAAGAGATGGGATACCAGAACACCTTATCTGTCTCCTGAGAAACCTGTATGCAGGACAAGAAGCAGCAGTTATAATCAGACATGGAACAACTAACTGGTTCAAAATTGGGAAAGAAATACATCAAAGCTATATATTGTCATCTTGCTTTTTTAACTTATATGCAGAGTACATCATGCAAAATGCTGGACTGGATGAAGCGCAAGCTGGAATCAAGACTGTTAGGAGAAATATCAACACCCTCAGATATGCAGATGATACACTGTAATGGCAGAATTTGAAGGAGGTAAAGAGCCTGTTGATGAGGGTAAAAGAGAAGAGTGGAAAAGCTGTTTTGAAATGCAACATTCAAAAAACAAAGATCATGGCATCTGATCCTATCATTTCATGGGAAATAGAAAGGGAAAAAGTAGAAACAATGACAGATTTTATTTTCTTGGGCTCCAAGATTACTATGGACAGTGATTGTAGCCTTGGAATTAAGATACTTGCTCCTTGGAAGAAAAGCTATGTCACATGTAGACAGCATATTAAAAACCAGAGATATCAGTTTGCCACCATAGTCAAAGCTATGGTTTTTCCAGTAGTTATGTATGATGTGAGAGTTGGACTGTAAAGAAGGCTGAGTGCCGAAGAATTGATGCTTTCAAATTGTGGTGCTGGAGAAGACTCTTGAGAGTCCCTTCAACAGCAAGGAGATCAAACCAGTCAGTCCTAAAGGAAATCAACCCTGAATACTCATTGAAAGGGCTGATGCTGAAGTTCCAATACTTTGGCCACCTGATGGGAAGAGCCAACTCATTGGGAAAGACCATGATGCTGGAAAAGATTGAGGGCAGAAGGAGAAGTGGATGGCAGAGGATGAGATGGTTGGATGGCATCACTGACTTAATAGATGTGAATTTGAGCAAACTTCACGAGATAGTGGAGGAAAGAGAAGCCTGGCATCCTGCAGTCCTTCAGGTCCTCAGAGAGTCAGACATGACTTAGCAACCAAACAGCAGCAAACACGTTAGTATAATCCTGCAAAGTACAGCCAAAATATTTAGGAAGAGGAAACTCTCGAATTTGTTAAAAATTATATGATTGGAATAATTGTTCTTTGAGGATTTCCTGCGGTTTCTCTTGCCAACGAAATAATAAGTTATACGTGGTTAAGAAGTTAGATCAGATTTGAGGAATTACTTGCTTTTTAATGTCATCCATGTGATGCTGCTCAAGATGAGAGGGGACTGGTGGGGTGAATGCTGAGGCATGTTTGTTCTGGCTCCACAGCTTTATCTTATGACTCCCAAACTGAAGTCTCCCCAGAGCAGAGATCACGTGGCAGCCGGGCCTGAGTTCTGTCTGGGGTCTGTCTTGATGAGGAGTCTGGGATGCACAGGTCCTCACCCTGCCCTAGCTTGGAGCTCTCCATGGTCCTGGCCCCAGAATCCAGGCTGCCCTCTGCAACGTAAAGTCTGCCCCACCCCCACCCCAGCTGCAGAATCCTGGCCGGGACCCTGGGGTACCTGGTATGTGCTCAGAACGTTGGGAACATCAGAGTGTTGTCCAGAGGGCAGACCTAACCATCCTGTTTTGCCATTTTCCCACAGAGGAGACTTACTCAATTACTTGTACACTCAGTGTGGTCTTCTTGATGTCTTTCAGACAGAAGCAGCCTCCGCCAGTCAAGAAACCCTCAAAAGTATTTTGCCATGGATGTAGAAGATGAAGAAAACATGAGTAAGACCCAGGCCTATCCTGTAGTGTCGAGGGGCTCATTTTTCTAGTAAAATCTTAGTGCTGTAAAATAATGCAATGGGACCAATTTGGGGAGGGTGGTTTTTTTTTTTTTCTTCGATACAGCCTGTTCACAGAGGCATGTGTTTAATTTTCACATATTCTCTACAGTAGGTCTCGGAGTCTGCTGTGGACGTTTTCCTTATAGCGGTTTGTCTGAATTTTTATTCTTGTTTTCGCCCTGGGGCCCCAGTGCACATGGCTGAAAAGCGGGGCCCAGCCTCCAGGCACACATGCCATAAAGCCACATGCTTTGTGTCCCTATGTGCTTCTCGTAACAATGGCCCTGCTTTCCATCTGTGTAAATCTAAGGTGGCCTTTGAGATTGGCCGTGTAGGTGACGGTGCCTAGAATCTTTAGGTGCAGTGGGCTGGCCTGCACTTTGAGGGAAGGGCTCACACGAGTCTTGTTTGATGAGCCTCGGGGCTGGAGTTGGCTGAAGCCCCTCCTCACTGCCCTCCCTGGCCTTGGCTCCACCCTTGACGCTGTTCCCTGTAAAGAGTCAGTAGACACACTTCTCTGTTGTGTTTCTTGCTGATCCCGGGTAGCAGAGCAGTTAGATAAGGTTACATGTTCCCACAGAGGCTGGGCGTGCTCTGTAGGGAGGTCACAGAAGAGACCTGAGAGTTCTGGTGTGTGTGATGTGTGCCCTTCCCTGTTACCTATGTGTGTTGAGGTGGCCCTGGAAGAACCCACAGGTGTAAGGGATGAACGGTCACTCGGGATGAGGACACACTTCAGCCCAGCATCCTGCGGCCTCACCCAGAGCCTATAGCTGAGGCCTTGGGGTTAGCTTGTCTGCTCGCATTTTCCAGGCCTCTGTCCCCGAGGGTAGTGGGTACCGTGGGTTGCTGGGTCTCTACTGGGTGACCCTGCAGTTGTGTTCCCCCATGTGGGAGGCCACCCCCAGGACCCTGGCATGAGAAGACGTGACCAGGTGCGGTTTCGGGCCACGTGGCAGTGCGTCCTCCCGCGGCCTGGGTGCGGCCTCTGGCTGCCCGCACTTTCTCCAGCTGCTGCCCCAGCGGTCACTCTTGGGGGTCTTTGGGGCCAGCCCACTCCCTACACCCACTGTCACCCATGCAGCCCTCCCCCTGCTGTCAGGACTGTGAGCTGCTGTCCACGGTGCTGGTCGTGGGGTTTGGGAGGAAGCTTCACAATGCTCTAGGTTATGTAACCGTCCCCAGGCTGCTCTGGGGGTCAGTTACCAGATAAAGAGTCCTTCTGAATACACTTTCTGGAAAGATAAGCTGCTGAAATGCCAGTCTCATATTTTTCTGTCATTTTGAAAGCAATGAATTGTTTTTATCATGATTAGTATCCACATTTATGAAATAAAATAGCATGATATGGAAATAGAAAGCATCTATCTAAGAAGAGCTGTGAGGGTGGGATGTCTTCTTACATTTCTGGTGTTTTATTTGCCTTTATGTAGAAGCGTTTTTAGGAAAGTAGAGCGTGAGTAGTATTTGCGAGCTTCTGAACCACATGAGAGCTTAGACTCCATGTGAACTGAAGCACATGAGGATGTAGAATTCACGTGGACTCTCTCATAGAAAGTGTATTTTTCTATAATCAACACTGACTATTTTTATTAAAGGAAAGCTTTGGTTTCAGAGAGTATGAACGTTTGATTAAATGCATGTCAGAATGTTTATCGTGACTTGACTTCTCTACTGACAGTTCTGTTTGGCAGTAACACGAGAATGTACGCAGCCATGTGGTGTGCCATGCTCTCGCTCACTTGTTAATCTGAACTCTGTCTCGCTCTGCCCTCTCTAACCTCCTGTTTCCTTTGAGCACCGAAAGGAGTAACCTATTGAGCTTTTGCTGGAGGATGTTATAAATGAAAATTTAGTGTTCATTCCGTCAGCTTTGTCAACTGGGAGAAGTGGTGTGTGTGCCAGGTGTACCTGGGAGGCAGTGAGTCTTAGGCAGGCTTGAAAAGTGAAAGTGAAGTCACTCAGGCGTGTCCAACTCTTTGTGACCCCATGGACTGTAGCCTGCCAGGCTCCTCCACCCATGGGATTTTCCAGGCAAGAATATTGGAGTGGGTTGCTGTTTCCTTCTCCAGGGGATCTTCCCAACCTAGGGATCGCACCCTGGCCTCCCACACTGCAGGCAGACTCTTTACTGTCTGAGCCACCAGGGAAGGCTTAGCCATGTCTTAATCTCAGCCATAGCAGAGATAGAGTCAGTCTCCCTGTGGCTGTGTTTACATGAGCACCATTCTCGCATCTCAGTGCGGATGGCAGCCCGGGATCCCAGGAACGTGAACTGTGGGCGCTGGCAGCCAGGGACCCAGACTTGCTGCCACGTTAAGTGCCTCCCATGGATCCAGCTGGTGAAGGTCTTTACGGCTATCCTCAGCCTCCTTAGCGTGGTCAGAATCTACTTTCACGTTAAGGAATAGAAATGGCCTCCTTAGCATAGTCAGAATCTTCTTTCACGTTAAGTAACAGGGATGGAGCGGGGGCCACCTAATGGGGCACCTGTAAACCAGCTTATGATTGTGAGCAGTATTCCATTGCTGAAAATACTTGTGGATTCTCAAAAGTTAGCAGTAGGGCTTTAAATACGCTCACATCAACGGTATTGTAAAGCCCGGTGGTCATTAACCTTGTGCTTCGTGCAGCTAGTGACCTATGCAAGCTAACCAGGAAAACAAGAAGTTACCGCTTTTTCTCTTTTCCAAAAAGCTTGATAAACTTAAAGGGAAGAGTGAGTGCTTTTTTATTCCCATTTTTTTGAAGTTAAAATCATATTTATTTTGCCATGAACTTTTAGAGTTCTAAAAATTATTTTTATTAGTTGTAAAAATAAACTACCTTTAAAAGGTAGTATAACCAAGTTATTTTTTAATTTCATCAAATATTTGTTTTTCTAAAAAGGAGCACATTGCCAGCCTTAGGAAGTTAGGAAGCCGTGGCCACTACCCGCATGTCGGTCTTCATGTCTGGCCTTATAGGTTTTTTTCTATCATGGGGTGTATTAAGGATTCAGAGACAAATCAGTCCCCATAACATATTGAAAAAATGTTAACTGAGCACCAGAAGTAAAGCTGTGTCCTTCAAAATAGTCCCTAAAAGGCCAGAGCACTTTACATAAACGGTTTCTAAGACTTATCCATGAACCAAATCAAACAACTGCACATGTTAATTGAATATTTTAAACTAGAAAAACTAAGTGACTGGTGAATGCATATTTTAAATCATGTTTTCTCTTCTGGAAAGGCTGCAGTTGAAAGCCCAGTATGGGTGTAGTATGAGAAACAGCCTTGAAAAGGAGGAAATGCTAGACTAAAAGGCACTTTGTTGATACTGATGTTAGATTATTAATGTAAGGTCTCCTTGGATTAGTTTATTCCACATTTTGATAAACTTCAATAGATACCTTTAGATGCTTCAGAATATTCTCATAGAAAAAGATGACTTAAAGATTCACCTTAAAAGCAGTCGATGATACTAAATAGAAACAGGATTAGCCATCATTTAGCGGAACATCCAATTGCTCGTTCCAGCATAGACGAATAGTTCTGTGGTTAAAAGTCCAGCCAGGAATAAGATATATAAGCACACATCACTTGACCAGTTACAAAGAGAGACAAAAGAACCTATAAATTTTGCATTTACAAGATCCTGCAACGAAGGCGTTGTAAGTTGCTCTTTCTGGGCACCGCAGGTTCGAGCAGCACAGATGTTAAGGAAAACTGCAGTCTGGACGGCGTGCCCCCCAAGGACGGCAGCGCCCCAGGGCCTGGCGAGGGTGCCCCGCTCTCCAACGGGGGCGGCGGGGGCACCAGCAGGAAGCGGGCCCTGGACGAGGGCAGCAACGGCCATGCCAAGTTCCGCCTGAAGAAGCGGAGGAGGGCGCCGGGGCCAGCACTGCCCAAGAACGCGCTGATGCAGCTGAACGAGATCAAGCCCGGCCTGCAGTACACACTGCTGTCGCAGACGGGGCCAGTACACGCGCCCCTCTTCCTCATGTCCGTTGAGGTCAACGGACAGGTGTTCGAGGGCTCCGGCCCCACGAAGAAGAAGGCCAAGCTGCACGCGGCTGAGAAGGCCCTGCGCTCATTCGTCCAGTTCCCCAACGCCTCTGAGGCCCACCTGGCCATGGGCCGCAGCCTGTCCACCAACGCAGACTTTACGTCTGACCAGGCCGACTTCCCTGACGCGCTCTTCAACGGCTTCGAGACGCCCGACAGGTCGGAGGTGCCCTTCTACCTGGGCTCCAATGGCGATGATTCCTTCAGCTCCAGCGGGGACCTCAGCCTGGCTGCGTCCCCGGTGCCTGCTGGCCTGGCCCAGCCGCCCCTGCCTGGGCCCCCGCCTTTCCCACCGCCCAGCGGGAAGAACCCTGTGATGATCTTGAACGAGCTGCGTCCGGGACTCAAGTACGACTTCCTCTCAGAGAGTGGAGAGAGCCACGCCAAGAACTTCGTCATGTCCGTGGTCGTGGACGGCCAGTTCTTTGAAGGCTCTGGGAGGAACAAAAAGCTGGCCAAGGCCCGGGCTGCACAGTCCGCCCTGGCGACTATCTTTAACTTGCACTTGGATCAAACCCCGTCTCGCCAGCCCATCCCCAGCGAGGGCCTGCAGCTGCACCTGCCGCAGGTGAGGAGAGCCGCTGAGCACCATGTGTGGCTAACACTCTTAGACAAGGTGTGGTTGTCGGGGTCAGTTTCTCTCCCGCCCTGTACTCAGCAGAGAGAGCTCCTGTAAGCCAGGCTGCCAGGTGGCCTTCCCTGTACTGTGCTGCTTGTGTGGGCATGGGAGCCCAGTCGAAGCCAGTGCCAACAGGTGCTCTGTGGCCAGTGCTGCCAATGGCAGGCAGACCAAGGCGCCCTTACCTTGTTGCCCACCCTGTGGTGACCACACCCTGCAGGGCCTGTCTCAGGAGTTGGAGGGCAGGAGAGGGGCCGGAGCCCTGTGCCTGTCATAGCTCAGCAGTCTCCTCCCTCCACATCTCACATGGAACCCGAGGTGCAAGAAAGGTAAGGCCAGCCGGTCAGCAGCTGAAACCTAAGTTGAGGTCAAGGTACCAGGGCTTTGTGGAACGTGTCCAGGCAGAGGCCAAGCCTCCACAGTGGTGAGCACGTGTCAGAAGGCCTGGGGCGTCGGGTCCCCACGAGAGATCCAGAGCCCCAGGTCCCAGGGGTCTCTGCACCTGGAGTCCCATGGGGTCCCTAGAGCTCTGCCTGCTCAGCCACAGGTGGGCACTGCTCTTAGTTTGCTCTTGGACAGGGAAGGGAGCAGGAAAATCAGGAGAAGAGGGGAGGGTCATCTCAGCGTGATGGAGGGGCCATCTCAGGGTGAGGGAGGGTCATCTCAGGGTGAGGGAAGGGTCATCTCAGGGTGAGGGAAGGGTCATCTCAGGGTGAGGGAGGGTTTTCTCAGGGTGAGGGAAGGGTCATCTCAGGGTGAGGGAAGGGTCATCTCAGGGTGAGGGAAGGGTCATCTCAGGGTGAGGGAGGGTTTTCTCAGGGTGAGGGAAGGGTCATCTCAGGGTGAGGGAAGGGTCATCTCAGGGTGAGGGAGGGTCTTCTCAGAGTGAGGGAGGGTCATCTCAGGGTGAAGAGGGGACATTTCAGGGGGTGCTCTGAGGAGAGTGAAGGAGAAATGCTGAGTTATCTCAATGCCATAGAGCTGTTTGATTATTGCTTCTTTTCATGAAAATCCTACGTCTTTCTGGTCTGTTGTGAAGATGTTTATTTCAGGGAGAAAGTCTCACCCTGTTCTCTAACCCTTTTTATCATCATATGATTCAGTTTGAGGATAAAATACACATTGATGTAATGAGAAGGTATGGAGGAGCCCAGGTTGACAGGCCAGCCTGTACTCCCCCAGGAAAACCCACTGCCATCCTGCCATTGGGTGACCCTTGAGGACCAGTAGTTCTCAGCTGTGAAAGAAGGAACTTTATTTATTTATTTTTTGCTGAAAGCAACCAATACAGCATCAATGCAAAGTAATATATTCAACGTATATTACTGTGATTTTTTTTTAATGAGCCAAGTAACTGCTTCCCGTATTAGCTTCTTGTTATATGATTTATAAGGACTGCTGGTCCATTTATCATTGCACACATCAGGGGCACCGGCTCTCGAGGGACTTTATTTTCCAGTTGAGCATTTGATGCAGCCTTTCAGCCGAGGCTCACCCATGCTGCGGTCATGGTGTCCTGACACGCGCCGTCTTCTCCTAATGTCAGCAGTCGTGTAGAGAGACTGGGGCCATTGCAAGCTGCTTGGGAGTCACCTGTCGGGGGAGGGATGAGTGTGCGTGCGTGTGTGTGTGTGCCTGCGTGCATGTGCACTGGCAGCCTGCTTCTGTCCTGGCTGTGACACCTGTGGGGAGCAGTGACTAGAGCTACTGGCTTGGGAGGGGCCTCATCAGCCCTGCCCAGCTGCCTCTGTGGCCCAGGCCAGCTGGCTCTGGGGAGGTGAACTGTCTTCCCCTCAGCCCCCACTGCTTCCCGGGGTCCTAGGGTGGCTCCCTGCCCTCAAGTGGTACTCAAGCATGCAGTCATGCCCTCCTCGGAGGACCTGTGAGCGGCCTTCAGAGAGTCAGTTCTCTTAGCGTCATTTCTGGACTCGATAGCCTTTTCGAGACATACATTCTGGGAGTGAGGTATCTTGCTGTCTTCCTGGGGTCACCCTGAAGGATGTAGGGGGCCTTCCCTGGTCCCAGGGACTTGTTGCTTCCATGTTGCCTTCATGTGGCATTGAGAGATTATAAAGTCAGATGGTACTGCCCACATGGTGAGCACAGGGCTATCCATGAACTTGATGGACGTGGCCCAAACAAGGCATCCCAGGAGCCCACCCAGTCCCCACTGACTGTGAGAGCATGTTTGCTGTGTGACCTTGTCCGCCCCAAAGCTGGAAGGAGGGGCTTCATGCCAGTGCGTCAGGGGGATGGTGGGTGGGGGGACTGCCCAGGCAGAGGCATGACAGCAGCCCAGACTCTGCGTCCACCCGTCTGCAGCTCCTCACCCTGTAGGGGGGCCGCTGTCTCCTCTTGCCCACATTGCCTCCACTTCCTGTCCTGTCCGTGGTCTTGCTGCCTTTCTTGCACTCACCCATGGGCTTGCTCCTCTTCTGAGGGTGCAGGGTGAGGTCCTGGCCCTGTCCCCACTCTCCTGTTCCCCTCCTACTTGTCCGTGAGCACTATCTTCTGGGGCTCGTTGCTGGTGCGAGGATGGGGCAGTGTCCTGAGGACTGTTCTTTCCGGATAAGCTGCTATTGAGGATGATGGCTCTTCTGCCCATTCAGGAGTGTTTCATTGAGAGCTTGGCTGGGGACTCGAGACAAGTGTGAGCTGCTGGGACATGGGTTCCACATGACTCCTTGTACCCCCTCCCATCAGGCATTGTTCCCAGAACACAGGGGGCCCCTCAGTTCGTGCTGTAGAAGGAGAACCAAGTCCACACTCTCGCAGCCGTGTGCCCCCAAGTGCAGTGCTGCGCACCCCCCTAGAGGCGGCCAGCACTGTGTGCGAGCGGCCCTGTAGCCCTCCCCTGTCGTCCAAGCTAAGGGGCAGAGCCCGCGCCTGTGGGGCTCTGGGCAGTGCTCCTCTCTGTTCTCAGATGTGGAGGTAACAGGTGCAGGGGGACTGCTCCCTTGGGAGGGAGGTGCTGAGATATGGTTTCCCTCCTGACTCCCCTTTCCTTCCTGAGTGGCCCCCGCAGGGCCGTTCTGGCCTCCACCCTGAGGTGACCAGTCAGAGGCCCAATTGCTTGGGGAGTGTGGTTGCAGGACTTGGAGCTCTGGCTCCAAGCCACAGAGGGAGGGAGGCAGATGACCTTGCCGCCCGTTGCCTGGGTTCCTCCCTGGAGAGAGGGCTGGGGTGGGAGGCCTTAGCTGCTCTGTGCCACTCCCACGTGGCTGGGCTCCTGCCATCCTGTCCATAGAGGCCCTCGTATGCCCCTTGGATGCCTGGTTCCAAGAAATGTCTTGGAGGAAAAACTGCGCATGCGCATACACACACGCACACGCACACGCACGCACACACACACACTGTGTGGTTCAGAGAAGAGGCCCCAGAACGTAACCCCAGAGGGCCCCTGCTAACCCCCTCTTGGTCCTCAGGTCCTGGCCGATGCCGTGGCCCGCCTGGTGCTGGATAAGTTTGGGGACCTGACAGACAGCTTCGCCTCCCCCCACGCGCGCAGGAAGGTCCTTGCTGGAATTGTCATGACAACAGGTAACCGTGTCGGTGTGTGTCCACTGCATGTTTTCACACTTAATGAAGAAGACACGCGCTCAGTGTGCAGAAGTCTCTTGACAGGAGCAGAAGGCAACTTTTTCGTTCTCCTTCAGAATGTCTGCTGTGTGCAACTGGAAGGGCTGCAGTTAGGTTTTTCCCTCCACCATTTCATCTGTTTAACCTGAGTGTTTTGTTTGGAGAAAGCGTCCTGTATTAGTATTTGATTCTAGTAATCTTACATGAATTGTCTTGAGCGAGTCTGGGAAATGCAGGAGACCTGTTGGTTCTCGCCTCACTGAGAGTAGCCGTCTCTGGTGTGTCAGTTCACATCACTGTTGCCAGATAAGCTTCCCTGTTCCCTTCCCCGCAAGAGAAGGCTTCTGCAAGCGTAGAGACTCCGTGGGGGAAGCACCCTTGAAGACGGCAACAGAAACCCAGCTAAATTTGCCTTTAAGTTCCCAGCTGTGAAGGGATCCCTCCCGAAGTCCTCTTCCACCTCCCAGAAGTGAGCCCCCTGAGCAGTGTCCACATGGACCACTCCTGGGAGCAGGAATCACAACCACGGCCTGTGCCTGTGTCCCTGGGGTGGCCGGAGGACCTTCGGCTCCTGGGAGCCAGGACTGAGGCTGTCTTGGGACCCTCTCTTCTTGGAGTATTATCGGCTCAGCCTAGCTGGCTGAGCTGATTCCTGGGGAGGAATCGCGAGATGATTTCTCCTGTGTTCCAGGCACAGATGTGAAGGACGCCAAGGTGATCAGCATCTCCACGGGAACAAAGTGCATCAACGGCGAGTACATGAGTGACCGGGGGCTCGCACTTAACGACTGCCACGCGGAGATCATAGCCCGCAGGTCCCTGCTGAGGTTTCTCTACACGCAGCTTGAGCTTTACTTAAAGTGAGTGTCTGAGGAAATGGGTGAAGGAAGCTGTTTTCCATAAAAAAACTTTTCCTCCGATCAAAGTGTATTGCATCCTTTTCACTGTGTCTGTCATCACTGAAAAATTCTCAGCATAGTAACTTTGTGGGTTATATGTTGGGAACCATTTTGCCCTTGAAGCTCAGGCTGTCAAGTAGAGTTGGGTGAGTTATATAACTCACATGCCCATGTACATACCCACCACGCGTGCAGTCAGAGGGGTCCTGACTGTGTTCTAGACCCCAGGCTTTTGCTTTATACAGGAATAAGTGCTGGGGAGGTCACCATGCCCGGTCGGCTGACTGTGAGTCTGACTGCTTCCTGCCCCAGGCCATGTCCTACTTGCAGCCTTTCTGTTCTGAGGTTGTAAATGAAGAGAACAGGGTTACTTGTGTACTGATGACCTTTCTCATTGGTGAGCAGGCAGGAACCATGCTAATTATCATAAACATGTCAAGTAAATACCCCAGTGCAAGCTTATCGTACCCTGTTGAAAACACTGGCCTTTGAAAATCATCATAAGCTATGAGAGACTGAATTTTGATTGTGTTCAGCTTTAAGGTTTATCTTTGCAACTTACTCCTTTCAGTAGCAAAGATGATCAAAAGAGATCCATCTTTGAGAAGTCTGAGCGGAGCGGCTTCAAGCTGAAGGAGAATGTCCAGTTCCACCTGTACATCAGCACCTCCCCCTGTGGGGACGCCAGGATCTTCTCACCACACGAACCCATCCTGGAAGGTACCATGCCAGGCTCAGCAGCAGCCGCCGCTTCCTGAGAAAGTTCACGACTGTGTTGTATCAGAAAGGGACAAACCTGTATTAGGATCATTTCTTCTTCAAAAATTTCAACCTTGGATATGGATCTGATAGGAATGTATAAAAATATGAAGTTTTCTTCTCAATTAGTAATTTGAAATTCTTAATAAATGAAAATGTGGATTCAAACAAGAAATTAGAATAGAGTGAGGATATTAAATAAAATTGTGTTCAGATTTTGAATTTGGATGACACGCATCTCTAGATTGGAAATGCACGTCGTGGTCCACGTTTCTGGCGGGTTGTGATACCCTGAGAGTGTGACCAAGTCTCAGAAGCAGGTGTCGATGGGCAGGAAGGCCTCGCTCTGACCTCCGTGTTGCTCTCATTCTTGTTCGTGCTCTTGTTTCATAGGAATTTGTATCCACAACCCTGCTCACAAGCTTAAGCATTATTTGTTCCAAATAGAACATTTGATTACATTGTTTTTCTTGATTATAAAAGCAGCATGTGGGGACTTCCCTGGTGACCCAGTGGCTAAGACTTCTCTCTACCAATGCAGGGGGCCTGGGTTTAATCCTGGTCAGGGAACTAGATCCCACATGCTGCAATTAAGATCCCACGTGCTGCAACCAAGATCTAAGATCCTGCATTCCACAAAGAAGACCCAGCACAGATAAATTAATAGATACCTAAGAATTTTTTTAAAAAAAGACAAAATTATAAAAAAAAAAATTTTAAAGCAACAAATATGCACTGTAGAAATTGCCAAATATTTTTAAAACATAAAAAAATAACATTTAAGTCACTGTATTCATGTAAAAAACCTCTGGGTGTTTGTGAATGTTTCCTATGGATTTACTTCCACATCCCTATAGATTTGTTTTTGAAAATTTAAATGTATAGCAGAGAAATATAGCAAATACTCTAACATCCATCACCTAGAATTAGCAAATGTCAGCCTTGTGTTCTGTCTGCTTCCACTAGTTTCTAATCCTAGAAATACATCATTTGGTTAAAGTGGAGGCCTTCTTTTCTCCCAGCCACCAGGGAAACCACTTTTGTGAACTTGGTTTGTATTGTATTCTCTTGTCCAATTTCTTGTGCTTGCATCATACGCATGTGTCTTAGGTGCATGTAGAATGAACACACGCACACATGTGTGTGAACCGTATTTTGAATTGATAGAGTGTTATTAGACATGCTTTCTGGTGAGTTAAATAGGTGGTCGACCAGCAGACCCTCTCAAGAGGACCTTGTGTCTCTGTCTTAGAGCCAGCAGACAGACACCCGAACCGAAAAGCCCGTGGACAGCTGCGGACGAAGATAGAGTCTGGTGAGGGGACCATCCCCGTTCGCTCCAATGCCAGCGTCCAGACATGGGACGGGGTGCTGCAGGGAGAGCGGCTGCTCACCATGTCCTGCAGTGACAAGATGGCCAGGTAAGTCCCCTCGGACATGCACCTGGGCCCGCCCCCACCCCTGCATGCCCGGGTGCCCCAGGGTGTTTCCAGGGACACCTAGGCATGGGTCCCACAGATTCACTGAAGGACTCAGGTTTTAAAAGGTGCTTCAGGGCCACCTTGAGAGGAGAGGTGGGGTCTCTGTGGACAGAGGCTCTGGAGCCAGGTCCTTTTGGGTTCTTATGGAGGCTTCACTACAAAGGCACCATTGATTAAAATCATGGCTGTTGGTATGGGAACTCAACCTCCAGCCACTCTCCCCTACTGGGAGGTCGGAAGGGTGGGACTGAAAGTTCCCACAGTATGTAATCAGTGTTTGGCTCCACAGCCAACCAGCCCGTGTCCTCAGGTGGGTGACACAGTCTACCTCATTAGCATAGACACCTTATGGTTGATCACTTAGAAAGTTCCCAGGAGCTGTGAGCCAGGAACCCCAGAAGAAGACCAAACATATATAAGAAAAATATATTTCTAATCATCTGAGTGGCCAACTGTACTTCCTGATAAATCACAAGATCAGTTACTGTAGCTTTATAGTAGGTCTTGAGGTCGGATAGTCAGTCCTCCAGCTTTGTTCTCCTGTGTTGTGGACTCTTCAGGCTTTCTGGTCCTCAATGTAAACTTTGGAATCAGTTTGTCAGTATCTGAAGAATACTGTGCTAGAGTCTTGACGGGTTTGTGCTGAGTCTGTAGCTCAGGTTGGAAAGAATCGAGTCTTCCTCTCCATGTACATGGGCTATCTATTTACTTAATTCTTTGATTCTTTGGTCAGTTTTGTAGTTTTCCTTGTATAGGTCTTGTATTTTTGTTAGATTTGTACCTATACTTAATTTTGGGAGGTGTTAATGTAAACAGGTATTTCTTGACTTCCTACTTTTGCATTCCAGTCCCCTATAATGAAAAGGACATCTTTTTTGGGT
>SJYA01003913.1:15993-45414 GCA_006410615.1 Neotragus moschatus | reverse complement strand
CACCCCTTTCCTCACTAGAATGGAGGAGCGGGAGTTCCTGGAGGACCTCCCAGGAGGTCATAAGATATTCCCACAACCACACACACACTAGCACTCCAGAGAAGTCTGCTCCTTCACACCTCGAGACACTTTGCCAGTATGTGTAAATAAGCATAAAGGGGAAGCTGGAAAACATCAATAAAAAATCGCATGTCAAAATTAAATGCTTCGCTAAGTCACAGGTGAAGAACCTTGCCCCTGCGTTGTTGTTCAGTCACTGAGTCATGCCTTGACTCTCTGTGACCTATGGACTGCAGCCCACCAGGCTCCTCTGTCCTTCATCTCCCAGAGTCAACTTCATGCAACTTTGCTGAGTCACAAGTGAAAACCCTTGATGCTAGGGATTACTGTAATACTTAACATGTATTTTATGCATGTGAAGTTTTCCATCCCACAAATGTATGTTAAGCCTTCAGCATGTGCAAAGTACTCTGAGGGATAAAAAAGATTTCTAAAACACTGTCTCAGATTAGGAGAACTTGTTCAAGTTAATTCTAAATCTTTGGGGACTAAATAAGAAAAAAGATACATTAAGAAGCAGTATTGTGGTAGCGGGGCAGTCTTGTTGGTGGCCTTCCCAGGACCTGAGCCAACCTCACAGCTGAGAAACGGCCTTCTGTGGGAAAGCCTTCTAACCTCAGGCAAGGGCTCATCAGCCCTTTGGTTCAGTGGAGCAGATGGAAAATGGAATCCAGCTCCCTGGAGGCAAGTTTCCTAAAAAAGAAAAAAAGATTGGAGAGCTTGGCCTAACTAGAGATCTTAAGAGTCTAAATGAAAGAGGAAACACTCATCATGGATGAGAAAGTGGGGTCCAGCTGTTCACCACTCAGAAGCCAATTAGGAGGCCAGGTTGCTGGAAAGGAAAGTTTGCTTTTTTCTGGGTGCTGGCAGCTGGTGGGGAGGGTAGGTGCCTGTCCAAAGACCGACTGCCCCATCCCACACCTGACAATTGGGGGAAAGAGATTTTATAGGCAGAAGGGGGCTACATGCAGAAACAGCATAGTCAGTTCTATAAGTCATCTTGAAATTGGTCATCTGTGATCTGACAAGCACCATCTTGGTTGTTTTAGGTACAGTTAATTTCAGTTCCAGGGTCAGTTTGTTCCCGTTTGTTGGAGGCCAAGTCTCAGAATTGTAGTAGCCAAGCTTTATTTTCTTGGGCTCCAATATCCCTGCAGGTGATAACTTTAGCCATGAAATTAAAAGACACTTGCTCCTTGGAAGAAAGCTATGACAAATCTAGACAGCATATTAAAAAGTGGAGACATCACTTTGCCAACAAAGGTCCATAGAGTCAAAGCTATGGTTTTTCCAGTAGTAGTGTATGGATGTTGTGACCCCATTGACTGCAGCACCCCAGGCTTCCCTGTCCATCACCAACTCCCAGAGTCAGACACAACTGAGCAACTGAATTAAACTGATGTATGAATGTGAGAGTTGAACCATAAAGAAGACTGAGTGCTGAAGAATTGATGCTTTCAAACTGTTGTGCTGGTGAAGATTCTTGACTCCCTAGGATTGCAAGGAGATCAAACCAGTCAATCCTGAAGGAAATCAACCCTGAATATTCTTTGCAAGGACTGAAGCTGAAGCAGAAANACTGATGTATGAATGTGAGAGTTGAACCATAAAGAAGACTGAGTGCTGAAGAATTGATGCTTTCAAACTGTTGTGCTGGTGAAGATTCTTGACTCCCTAGGATTGCAAGGAGATCAAACCAGTCAATCCTGAAGGAAATCAACCCTGAATATTCTTTGCAAGGACTGAAGCTGAAGCAGAAACTCCAGTACTTTGGCCACCTGATGTGAAGAGCTGACACATTGGAAAAGATGGGAAAGATTGAAGGAGAAGGAGGAGACAGAGGATGAGATGGTTGGATGGCATCACCGACTCAATGGACATGAGTTTGAGCAAACTCAGGGAGAGAGTGAAGGACAGGGAAGTCTGGAGTGCTGCAGTCCGTGGGGTCACAAAGAGTCAGACACGACTTGGTGATTGAACAGCAACAGCATCATGGCTACAGTCGGGTCATCATTAGCTAAATTCTTCCACTTGGTGAGAGTCTCAGTATCTCTAAAACACCTCACAGGATATGGCTCAGAATACTGTCTATAGCCCTTGAGGGGAAACTGAAGGTCTTTTGTACATTGCTATTGTTTGGTCTCCTTCAACCGTTTTCCTTTGTTTCTTCAGTTTCTCACTTCTCTGGTTAAACGTGTTCTTTGTCTAAAGTTTGCCACAGACAAAAGGCAGGCAGGGGACATGGGGGACACAAACCGTAGGACCCTGGCCTGTTTTGATCACAGTAATAAAAGGGAGCTTGCATTACTCACAGTGGGCTGTGTGAGTGCATGGCATCTTGGCCTCCTCAATGGAAATTTTAAAATACGCCCCCGGTGGGCAAATGAATTACAAAAGTACCTCCCACCCCACCCCTCAGACAGACACAGGCCACCAGACTGACTGCCCCCCACCCAGATGGCATCTTGCTGCGAATCCCCGTGTGGACACAGCCACTTCCAGGATGCAAGGTCCAGCGAGGCAGATGCCCTCTCTTTCCAAGCCCATCTGGCCCAACCCTTTGCACAGCACACAGACTGTACCACTGTACACTAGCCCCTGGCTCCACCCTCAAGTATGGTGCCTAATAAATATCTGTGAAACGTGTTTGGGAGAAGGCAATGGCACCCCACTCCACTCTTGCCTGGAAAATCCCATGGACAGGGGAGCCTGGTAGGCTGCAGTCCATGGGGTTGCTGAGGGTAGGTCACGACTGAGCAACCTCACTTTCACTTTTCCTTTCATGCATTGGAGAAGGAAATGGCAACCCACTCCAGTGTTCTTGCCTAGAGAATCCCAGGGACGGGGAAGCCTGGTGGACTGCCATCTCTGGGGTCGCACAGAGTCTGACATGACTGAAGCGACTTAGCAGCAGTAGCAGTGAAACGTATTTGACAGAAAACAGCAAAATTCTGTAAAGAAATTTAAAAATAATTTTAAAATATTAAAAAATAATTGAAAATTTTAAAAATAAATTTTAATTATTAAAAAATAATTTTTAAAAAAGACAAAAAATGATAGTAATAACTCTCTGTGAAATGAATGTTTCATAATGTAAAATTATACCAGAGCACCCTGTTATTCCCTTGTAGCAATTACTGCCCCAGTGTATTTTACTCAAGGATGTTAGTAGACTTTCTAATGGTCAACAGCAGATAAAGAAGAAGAGAGTAATTAGGACAGAGCTGAAACAAGGCGAGGGACAAGGACAGGGAGAAGCATATAGCAACGGGAATGATCTCTTCATAGTCTGAATAGTTGAGTTTGTATTTAAGAAAATCTGTGCCCATTTCCTTGCAAAGTAAATTAGATAATAAGCATCCAAGGCACATACGGTACTATAAGCAACTGAGACATATTGAACAAGCGTGTGTGCGTGTGTGTGTGTTTGTGTGTGTGTGTGTGTGTGTGTGTGTGTGTGTGTGCTGACCAACTGGAAGTGGGAGCCAGGAGAACCAGTTCACGAGAGCCAGTTATGCACATCTTTTTCCAACTCTGTGTTCATTAACTTCATGCCACTAACTTGAACTAGACCATGGTGAGAGAGAATATTCCAGGGCTGAATTTTTTTCAGAAGGGCTGGGGAGAAGCTGTTTACTGGCACACCACTCTATGTGTGTGATCCATTCAGTTATATTTAAGTACAAGGGTCTTTAGAACTTACACAGTACAAGGTTGTAAATAGAGACAGCTTTGGGTAACAGGCAACGTAAACTGATCTTTAGTTAAACTTCTGTGTGGTCCATGTTGTATATTTGAGCCACCAGTGTTTTTAGATTAAAAATTTTGGCACATATGTTAAAATCATCATCGAGGATATACTGCTTGCTTAGATTAATTATTTTGTTAATTTAATCCATTGACTATAGCCAAATCAAATACAGAGTATTTGCAATTAGAACATATATTTCCAGGTTAACACAGAAATTTTTCTGATGCAATGCGTTCAATATAACAGGTTAATTAAACACTATAACCTTCATAAGTTGCAGATAGAGATCCCAAGTCCAGGGAAACATCTTTGCTTCTGCCCATATTTTAATGTTCAGAGTTTAGAAATCGTGGTTAGGCCTCTTACTGCCTTCTGATGATTTATTTTTCTCTTTGTTTTCTGATCGTTTCCCTTTTCCAGTTTTATACCAGAGCATCTCTCAAATTCGTTGTCTAGGTGGGACACTCTTAGTGTAGTATTTCCACACTGTTCCCTTTCAAGAGCACTCCTACAGAATTCTTTAATCTTTATTGCATCTCTGTTTAATCTTTCAGAGACACATTCAGGTAATTTAAATTGCAATGACTGTAAGATGAAAATATAGACACAGTTTTGAAGACTGGAAGCAAGTCGTGAGGCTCACAGGGCTGGAATTCATGAAGAAGCCTTCGAAGAACGCAGGTCCCCTATTGGTTTTACCTTGTGGTACCATCCTTGGTTTTATTGTCTATGAAGATCGTTTGAGTGGTCGAGTAGGCACACTTCACTGGAGACACCAGCACAGTACCCCTTGACGATTCTTTTATAAATCCAGCGCAGTTCACATCACAGTAGATTCATGCTGAGTTATGAAGGCAATAAAGTGTTCCATTCTATATGAAATAGATACAGAATATTTCAGAAAACAAGGCTCGAGAGGAAGTTTTGTAATACCTTAGGCATCCAACTTGCCTGTTCACTTTCAGCATGAAATTAGAGAGGCATTCTAGCAGAAAAAATTTAGGCCTGTGTTTGTTAGTTGCTCAGTCATGTCTGACTCTTTGCGCTCCTGTGGACAGCACCTTGCCAGGCTCCTGTGTCCATGGGATTTCCCAGGCAAGAATACTAAAGTGGGTTGCCATTTCCTTTCCCCAAATTTAGGCCTGCTGCTGCTGCTAAGTCGTTTCAGTCGTGTGCGACTCTGTGCAACCCCATAGACGGCAGCCCACCAGGCTCCCCCGTCCCCGGGATTCTCCAGGCAAGAACACTGGAGTGGGTTGCCATTTCCTTCTCCAATGCAGGAAAGTGAAAAGTGAAAGTGAAGTCGCTCAGTCATATCCGACTCTGAGCGACCCCATGGACTGCAGCCCACCAGGCTCCTCCGTCCATGGGATTTTCCAGGCAAGAGTACTGGAGTGGGGTGCCATTGCCTTCTCCAAAAATTTAGGCCTAAATCATGTTAAAGCTCAATTTAAGATGAACTTCAATAATAACAGTGTAACACCAGTGGCCCCCAAACAGGTAATAACAGTTTATGTTTGCCCAGTGGTTCACATTTCACTGAGGCATAGTTCCACCAATGCATGGTAAAAAAAAAAAGTAACAAAGATACTATAAACTAAATAACATCTAAGTTTTATTAGATATAGGAGACATGGGCTGTGCTACCGGAGCCACTCAGGATGGCTGAATTCACTTGTTTATAAATCCACTCACTGACTGTTATAATGAAAGATATTTATCCTTTTCAGTTGCTGAACAATGTCAAATTCTTGTTCCCTCAGAGTCTGAGATTTTTAATGACCAGGCCACGCAAAGCCTCCCAATGGGGAGTTCCAAGCAGTGGTGTGTGTCATTACTAAATCAGGGCACTTCATGTCGAATCTGCTAACGTTATGGCCCACACCACCATCCACTGATCAAAGCTGGTGATAGAAATACCTGGGCTTAGTCAGCTACACAGCACATTGTGAAAGCAAGTTCTTCCCAGATAATAGAACCTTAGATTCTTCTGCCCACGTTCAGCCGAAACTCAAGTAGTCAAAAATAATATTTGTATTACTTTCCTTTTTATTCCTTTTTTTTTAATTGAAGTATAGTTGATTTCCAATGTTGTGTTAGTTTCACACGAAGCTATTCAGCTTCAGTGAAATGATTCAGTTTTATAACTGTATACATATATATTCTTTTTTCAGATTCTTTTCCACTGTAGGTTGTTACAAGATGTTGAGAGTCCCGTGCCATATGGCAGGTCCCTGCTGATTATCTATTTTATGTCTAGTGGTGTGTATTTAAATCCCAAACTCTTAGTTTATCCCTCTGTCACCCCTTTCCCCTTTGGTAACTATAGGTTTGTTTTCTGTGTCTGTGAGTCTGTTTCTCTTTTGTAAATAAGTTCATTTGTATCGTTTTGTTAGACTCCACATATAAGTGATACGAAGTGATATTTGTCTTCCTCTGTACGACTTACTTCAGACAGAGAAAGACCTAAATAATCTCTAGGTCCATCTATGTTGGGGCAGATGGCATTATTTCCTTTTTTTAATGGCTGAGTAGTGTTCCATTGTGTGTGTATATATATACACCATATGGTCTTTATCCATTCATCTGTTGATAGACACTTAGGTTGCCTTCATGTCTTGGCTATTGTATTGCATAGCCATGTATTATTAGCTGTTGTCCTCATGTCTTGGCTAAATAATACTGGTGTGAACACTAGGGTACGTGTATCTTTTCAGATTAGTTTTCATCTTTTCTGGCTGTCTGCCCAGGGTTTTCTGGATCACGTGGTAGCGTATGTTTTTAGTGTGGTGTGGTAGCTGCACCAATTTACTTTCCTACCAACAGTATAGGAGGGTTCCTTTTTCTCCACACGCTCTCCAGCATTTATTATTTATAGACTTTTTGATAATGGCCATTCTGACTGGTTTGTAGCAATACCTTATTGTGGTTTGGGTTTTAATTTCCCTAATAATTAGCAATGCTGAGCATCATTCCATGTGCCCGTTGACTGTGGTGGGCTGCAGCCTGTGGGGCCGCAAAAGTCCCACACGACTGAGCGGCTTCACTTTCCTTTCCCGCTGTGTTAGTTTTCTACTGCTGCTGTAACACAAAGTATCACAAACTTGGCGCCTTCAAACAACATCAGCTCAGTTCAGCTCAGTCGCTCAGCCGTGTCCTACTCTCTGCGACCCCAGGGACTGCAGCACGCCAGGCCTCCCTGTCCATCACCAACTCCCGGAGTTTACTCAGACTCATGTCCTTTGAGTCTGTGATGCCATCCAACCATCTCATCCTCTGTTGTCTCCTTCTCCTCCATAGATTTATTATTTTATATATGTAGAGGTCATTAATCTGATATCAGCCTCAGGGGGCTAAAATCAAGGAATCGGCAGGGTTGTCTGCCTGTCTGGAGGGTTCAGGGAGACTCTAGTCCCTGCCTTCTCCAGCCTCTGGAGGCTGTTCCTGAGCCCATGGCCCACCCCTTCCTCCCTCTCCAGGTCAGCAGTGTTGTATCTCCCTGACCTTTCTTTCAAATCACATCTCCATCAAACTATAGGCAGGAAAGTTGTTCTGATTTGGAGGATCTGGGAATTACATGGATCCACCCAGGTAGTCCAGGACAGTCTCGCCATCACAGGATCCTTAACCCTAGTCACATGGTCACATGCCACGTAAGGCTAACATATTCTCAAAGTTCTGGGGATTGGGGCCACAGACAGCTTTTTGAGCAGCCAGCATTCTGCCTCCCATAATATTCGTGAAGAATGATGTAAAGAATATCCACCCCTGTAGGCACTGGATCATTTATCCTGACTCAAGCTCCCCAGACAAACTGAAGGGAAGCTGGTATCATACCCCAAATATCATACTCGGTATCTGTTGCCACAGTAATTCCGTGTAATAATCAGCTACAGCGCTTCAGTGGCATAAAATATACTTTTGTCCCTAAGTCTCTGGTTCAGCGGTTCTGCTGACCTTGGCTGGGCCTGCTCAGTGTCAGCAGTCAGTTGGCCAGTCGTGGAGGAGCCTGGCTGGGACAGCAGGAATGACTCCCCAACGCTTCCACGCGGTTCCTCATGCTCCAGCCAGCCTGGCTGTCAGGATGGAGGCTGTGGTTTCAGAGCAAGAGCCGAAGTCGGCAAGGTCTCCAAGGCCTGGGCTCAGAAACGTACGTTCTAACTTTCACCCCATCCAGTCAGCTGAAACCAGTCACAAGGCTGGTCCAGCCTCAAGGAGTGAGGAAAGAGATGGGAACCCAGAGGTGGCAAGGATGTGGGTCTGTGGAAGTGGGGAGAATAGGATCGCTTTTGCAATTACTCTGCCTCAGAGGCACTTAGCAGCTTGGTATCAATTCGGGTCACTTTCTGAGACACTGAGTAGAAATTTATCTCAGGTCCTGATGCAAGGACAAACTCTGCTTCTGAGTCCCTGGTGTGGTTCTGGACACAGGACGATCACACTTCATGACCCATGACTGAAGGATAGGCCAGCCCGGCCCTTAGAAGAGAGAGTCCCTGGTAATATCGATATATGGTGACCTCAGCATAGGGCCAGGCACCAAGGTGTATTAACAGATTACTTGACTGAATGGTTTTACCTGATGAATAACGCAAATATTACGATTCACTGCTTTGCTTTAGCAGCTGGGAGTCTCTGTAACAGGGCGGCATTTCTAGGTGCAGACTTTAAATATGGCTTAATTTGATTATTCTGATTGATTTTTCCGTTAGCCTGATTTAACTTTCTGTTTACTATTATAACTGTAGGTGATCTGGCCATCTCAAATCCTTCTTCGAGTGAGATAAGCTGGAAATAAAATTTCCAACCTATAGCGCTGGTAAAGAATTAGCTCGTCATTGGTGAAGCCCTAACGCAATGGGGACCGAAATGGGGCCAGTTTCATTGGTTTTCTTGGTTTGGTAGCAATGTGTGTGGGGAAAAAAAAAAAAAAAAAAAGCACAAAATTGACAACTCAGCCGTTTTCTGTCTGTGTATACTTGGGCAAGTCACTCAGCTCATGTGAGCCCATTTTTAAAATAGCAAGAATAATAATAACAACAACAGGCTTCCCTGGTAGCTCAGCAGGTAAAGAATCTGCCTGCTGAAGCAAAAGACACAGGAGAGGTGGATTTGACACCTGGGTTGGGCAGTTCCCCTGGAGGAGGGCACAGCAACCCACCCCAGTATTCTTGCCCAGAGAATTCCAAGGACAGAGGAGCCTGGCGGGATACTATCCGTGGTTCTGCAGAAAAGTCCGACATGAAGTGACTGAGTATGCACGCACACACACATGCCACAACAATAATAATTTTGGCAGAATCGGTGATGCCAAGGTACAAAGGAATGGAACCCCTCTCAGCACAGTGCCTGGGACCTTAGGAAACACTTGATCAGTAATGGGCTGGGGGATGGGAAGCCCTCAGACACGGTTCCTTTCTTCCACCCATCCTGTTAAGGTGCCCAGGGCGTGTGGAGGACAGACACAGCTGCTGCGGACTCAAGGGCACTGAAGGGGGCAGGCTTCTATCTGAGATCAGCGGTGTGGCTTCCCTTTCACTCGCCGTTTCTCACAGGAGAGAACACTTCCAAGTGATCCAATTTCCTGAACCGGAATTTGATGGAGGAAATAGCTCATCAGCATGAGCTGAAAATGCCCACGTGCCTTGGGTTCCCAGTCAGAAGGCCGTGGAATGGGGTGTGTCTCCCGCCATGTCTATAGACAAGGCTGACACAGTCGCCTACGATTTCAGGCCTCCAAATGTGAATTTCTGAGCCCAGAGGGTGTCCAGAAGGGAGTGCCTTCCAGCCAGAAGCTGTTGGCTTCCGTCTGAAAAAAAAACCCAAGAAGCAGGGTGCTGGCCCCAGATAGCTGAGATGTGTGTGAAAGGAATGACATCAGTGAGCCCAGATGCTTGCATCACAGGAGAGCCCTGAATTCCTCAGTTTGAGATATCTGGTTTTCCTTCACTGGCAATAATCTTTGATGTTCAGACTATCCACCCCTTTTGTGGCAAACTTCTACATACCCTGACTCCCGTCTCTCCCTCCTCAGAGCAGTTTCTCAGGGCTCTCTGAGATGCTGCCTCCCTAGCTTGAAGTTCTAAAAGTTCCCACCAAACATAATAGCTCTCAGCTTTCAGGTTGTGGCTAATGTTTTTTTAAGTTGATAAGGCCAAGACAAGAGTCTTGCCTCACCTACTTTTTACCTGTGTTGTCATCTCATCAGCCTGTCCTGAGCAGGCTGGGACTCCCTTGACAATGATTATTTAAGCTGATTTCCTTCTTGGAAAGGAGTTGGGAAGAGAGGAATAGGATTCTGCAGATGACCGACCCTCCCAGTGGACCGGCCCTGGAAAGGCAGCTGCCAGCTGAGCCTTGCATTTCTCTGTGTCTGAACCTGGGGCGCTGTGTCCTCCCCCTACCCCCACCTGTCTCACACAAAAGCCCACCCACAGGCACACAAGACTGTAGTAAATGGATGGTTGTCATGAATCGAACTCTCATTTTCACATTCAGCGATTGAAATACCATTTGCTTGGGCAGAGAAGCAGTAGAAACAAGCTAAAACAAATGTGTTTGATGTTTTGAAATGTGTTTAAAAAAAACCAGTCACCTGGGCTTCAGAATTTCCCATCAGCCTCCTGTGATCCCACCCATTGGAGAACTGTGGGTACCACAGCCAACTGCACCCTGACAGCTCTGTCCTTCCACACCTCCTTATCTGAGGGGAAAGCAGGTGAATGTCCCAACAGGGACACGCTTCTCATGCTCTGCGCTGATAATAACCAAAGTGTCATTCTTAAAAAGTTTAGTCTCTTCAAAAAGTCCTCTGAAGGGATGTTTTTTCTCCTCAACAGAGTGGACCCTGCTTCACTGAGTATTCAATAAACACAACATTCTGTGCAAAAAGTTTGGTTCTGGAGGTCATAATCCTTCTGGAACTCAAAACCTTCAACTTAGCCGAATTTTGATTCTAACCACTGTTGAATCGAAGATAGTTTGAAACATCTTCCTGTTGGTACACAGAACAGTTCTTTTTTTTTTTTTTTGTTCAGTCAGTCAGTCACGTCCAACTCTTTGTGACCCCATGAACTACAACACACCAGGTTCCCCTGTCCTTCACCATCTCCCAGAGTTTGCCCAGACTCATGACCATTGAGTCAATGATGCTGTCTAACCATCTCATCCTCTGTCAGCCCCTTCTCCTCCTGCCTTCAGTCTTTCCCAGCATCAGGGTCTTTTCTAATGAGTCAGTTATTCTCATCAGGTGGCCAGAGTATTGGAGCTTCAGCTTCAGCATCAGTCCTTCTGATGAATATCCAGGGTTGATTTCCTTTAGGATTGACTGGTTTAATCTCCTTGCAGTCTTTTGGGGAACAATTAGGTTCTGATCATGTCTGACCACAATGACTGGAGCCTCAGTTATGGGCTAGACATTTTGGTAGGTGCTGGAAACACAGGACCAGACCACCTTGCCTGCCCATAGACAATCTACCAGATAAATCCATAACAGACTTCTGCAAGTGCTGTGATCCAGCTCTGCCTAGAAAGCTGTGTTATTATTGTCTTGCCTTTTCACTAAGATGGGCAATAATAGGAGTAAGTAAAGAGTCATTTACATTAAAGTATTTGATTTTAAAATAATGAAAACTTACACAACAGGTTTTTTTTCCCCAAAGAATTCCCAAAGTGATACTGGAAGTCTCCCTTCCTGACCTCAGTTTTCTATGAGGGTCCACTCTGCTCCTGGGCCCTATGCACATGGAGTTATTTTTCTCAGATGGTATTTTGGAGCAGACTGAGGTCTATCTATGTGCAGAGGTCTGCAAGGATGAGGAGGAGGAGGGGAGCAGCACCCTTTAAAATAAACATTTTAATCCTTATTAAGTTTTGATACCATGTTGCCTTGTTGACACACAGAACTCAGAAAGGCCTTTTCCACTGAACAATACATGTTAGCCACAGGGACATTTACACCACAATGCCCATGACCTCATGACCTGCCGCATAGCTCATTCTATGGTGAAGCAGTCATGGTAATGACCGATTGAGTCATCACATGACGTGCTAATACAGAATGACACCGTGGAAAGCATTGCAATGTATGTGACTCTCCATTCTCTGAGTGAACTCAAGTTGAATCTACCGTGTCATTTTCTCCGTCTCTATTGAGATGTTCTGTCAAGGAGACGTATTTTTATTTTTGTTACATGTCCATATATTTTCTCAATTTATGTATGAATCTGTCCCAATATCATTAGTAAAATAAATGATACTGACCCACTGTAAACCGGTGTGTCAATCAGTTCAGTTCAGTTCAGCTGCTCAGTCATGTCTGACTCTTTGCGACCCCATGGACTGCAGCACGCCAGGCCTCCCTGTCCATCACCAACTCCCGGAGCTTGCTCAAACTCGTGTCCATCGAGTAGTCAGTAATGGCTATTGCTAAAAGAATTCATAAAAATCTCATTATATCCAGATTTTGAAAACTGTACATGAAACTGGTGTATTATGCAAATTGTGTCAAAAATATAATCTTAGCATATTAATAGTGGGATTTAGCCATATTATGGAGAAAACAGAAACTATTATTAAAGCAGGTACCTGTACATAATGTGTTTAAAGTTGAAAACAGAAAAATATTTTTTTCTTACATACCAACTGAAAGGACTTCCCTTCGTGTTCGTCTCACACGGGGCCGAGGTCAGCACGGCCACTAGAAAATGAAGTTACTCTAGCTTCAAAACGCCCTTCGACCTGATTATACAACATCTGCCCTATGGTGTCACCCACCCCTTTGCGTACTTGGGATCTCTGGGCTCTTTGTTCATGTATGTGTGATGGGATTGGGGCGGAGAGGAGATCCCGCAAACTCGGCCTGGGTCCTCTGCGGAAGTGAAAGCCACAGGCATCGAAGCTGATGTTCGGAGATTGTCCGGTGCCGCTATCATCTTCGCATGACATTTTCCGTTACCTTTGCTTTGACTGTTTACTGGCAACACCAGCTTTCTATAGCTGGAAGTCAGTGAGACTGTCTTCTGTCGTGTACTTCCAGAAGCTGCCGCAATGCCCTATAGGGCATCCTAGCTGTTGTCCTAAATTGAGATGACAGTGTTGCTCATATTAAATTGCCTTCTCGCTTGGCTCGGCATGCTGGGATCCATATCTATTAATGCAGGAGTGTCCAAATGTCCTGCCAGGAAAGCAATTTGTTCCTCAGTAGGGCGTCGGGGAAGCAGCTGGTCTAAGAAGCCATCAGAGGTTATGTTAGGGGCAAGTTGTGTTTTTCTTGATTTAATGGGAAATCTTACTGATCCATCGCCTCACTTGTCCTCACCACTTGCCAAACGAGGTCACACAAATCCATCTTCAGCCCTCTCCTCTTCCTCCCCACAGGCCTGGCATCACTCTCTCAAGGGGAGTCAGCCCTCCACACAGCCTGAGCTTCATAATAGATGTGTGACAACACCGGACACATTGTTCATGGATTTTTTGAATGCCCTGGAGAGGCAGCACAACTTGGAAACATTCCATTAAATGTCACACTTCAACCAGCTCAGTTTTTTTTGTTTTTTCTTTTTTTCCAAAGTCCTCTCCAAGGAGAACTCTGTACACACACACACACTGTGTCAGTCCTTGCTTCCTGCAACCCGCCCCAGCCTCAGCTTTCTCTTGAATGGACTCCAAGTGGCCTGGCCTCCATAGCTATTCTGCTGGTGTGCATATTCAGTGACTGATGCTCAGCCAGCCATTCGAGAGTGAAGACTTGATACCAAGTTCATACTCACGATGTGCCATGGAAGCTCATCCTTAGATGTCTAGTGAACAAGAAATGCTCACCTCAGCTCTGATAGGAAGGGTCTTTATGGCCCCAGTAATTGAACAGAGGTGCCTAATAGTCCAAAGATGAAACAGACCTCTAAAGTGGACCATGGCTAGAAAGTCCCTGCCCTCAGACTGTGCATGTTAGAAACATGTATAATCAAGTGTCTTATGCGTGGAAAACTCCAGCTCACTGTAAAATACGGCAGCGATGCTTGCACCAGGTACACAGCTACAGGTAACGTCTCGTTTCTCTGAGGGCAGAGTTTAGGCAGGTTTTTGTTCAAATATAAAAACAGCACGTTCAGTAATCAGGAAGCAAGAGGGCTTCCTCGGGACAACCACTGTGTCTTTAATGTGCTCCTCTGTGCAGCTGAGTTTCTTGGTGATTTTGATGGGACTCCATTATCCCAGTTTCACCTTGGTTTTAGTAATGTGTCAGACCTGTAAAGGTGACTCAGCAACAGATTATCTGAAATGGAAAGTGTGTTCTCCCGTGGCACAAAACAAAGATGTTTAGGCAAGTGAATAATATGAATGATAATTTAGGCAGTTGCTCCCATGCGATCATTCTCTCTCTCTCTTTCTCATATTCATCACTGTGTCTGGAACCAGAGGCTTCCTGTTTCATCACCCTTCCCCATTACCCACCCCAGCTCCAACTCTGTCTAGTGAGTGTTGGTGCTGATAGCTATCTCACCACTTTCAGATTCTGCAGAGGACTAACTCTTGGTCTAGGGCTTAGTAAACGGTTGCACGTGAAGGAAAAGAGCAGTAAATGCCGCTTGATTAGTATAATGATCCATCACCGTCTTTGTATCTGACTATGGCTCATCATCCGAGAAGGCGATGGCACCCACTCCAGTACTCTAGCCCGGAAAATCCCGTGGATGGAGGGGCCTGGTGGGCTGTAGTCCATGGGGTCGCTAAGAGTCAGACACGACTGAGTGGCTTCCCTTTCACTTTTCACTTTCATGCATTGGAGAAGGCAATGGCAACCCACTCCAGTGTTCTTGCCTGGAGAATCCCAGGGATGGGGGAGCTTGGTGGGCTGCCATCTATGGGGTTGCACAGAGTTGGACATGACTGAAGCGACTTAGCAGCAGCAGCAGCAGCAGCAGCATGGCTCATCATTGATGTCAGCAAACGTTTATTTACTCCATCAGATCAGCATGAAGGCTAGGCTTCACGTCAGCAACACAGAGATGACTAGGAAGAGTTTATCTAGCCTTTATGTCAAGTGTCTTCACTACCTTTGCATTTTGGAAGACCAGTTTTCTCACAGGTCAAATGTACATTAAACATCGGATTCCTCCTTTGATGGCAATCAAGATATTTTGCAGAGCCATCTGTAAATTCTTGAGCATACTTTAATGTTTTCCAACTTCCCAGTTAAGACCCAGAATTACAAACTTTAGGGCACCTTTGGCCATAATCATTGCTGTTGATCTTTAACTAATAACTGCTTACCTTTGGGTCTGGCCAGATTTCTTTTCTTTCCTCCAAGAATATGTTGGAATAAAGAAATGATTTTTCTTTTAGATTTGAGCTTATAGAAAAATGAAAAAGTAAGTGCACAAGAGTCATTAAAAATGTAAAAGATAGTAATTTTTGACATACATTTAGACTTTATTATAGTACGTATGGAAGAATCAAATTTTATCATCCTTTATCCATAATTTCTAAAATATCTTACAAAGCCCTTACATAACTTTTACAACATTTAATTTACCAAATTCTTTTTTATAGCAAACGAGAATAATTAGCAGGTGTGATGATGCCATATTAAAAATGTATCGTTGGAGGCCCCTAAGTCTGGTCCGTTAGCCACGCACCTGCCAATAGCAGCGGCAAGCCTCTCATGACCTGTCTTCCCAGGCAAGATGTAACTTGGCTAAGCTCGCACTCAAACTACCCCCCCCCTTTTTATCTTGCCTGTCACTCCTCCTTAAAAAGAAATTAAATCAGCGTACGTGAACTTTCTCTTTTCTAAATCCGCTCTAGTTGCTACCAAACCCTGCTCTCTTCAAGGTGGCTTCACATTGATTGACAGTACACTCTTATCTGGGCTTCTCAGATGGTGCTAGTGGTAAAGAACCTGCCTGCCAATGCAGGAGACTCGGGTTCGATCCCTGGGCCGGGAAGATCCCCTGGAGGAGGGTGTGGCAACCTATTAACAATACTCTTGCCTGGAGAATCCCCCGGACAGAGGAGCCTGGTGGGTTACGGTCCATGGGGTGGCACTTCATGACTGAAGTGACTGGGCAGCAACAGCATACACCTATCCCAGTCCTGGGTGCGGGCAACAGACTGAAGCCAAGAAGCTCTCTGAAGGCCACCGCTCACTCTGTCTGGATTCTCCGAGGCGCTGTAAGATTGAGGTCAAGGATGAAAGTGAAAGCTGTGTTTAAAAATTCTTCCCCTCCCATGAGTGGGATCTATCTGAGGATACCATGAGGGCTTCATGTAAAATTGCAAAGGGAAGTGTAAAAGATAAGCACCTTTTTTCACCTCTTTCCTCTAGCGGCCCCTCTTAAGTACCTCCTCACTCCTGGCTGTTCCTGATCTACAGCCCTCAAGGGTCTGGTTGTGATCAGCCCACCTGGCCCACCCACCTCTGATCATACTGAGTCCACCCAGCGTGTGATCGCATCCCTCCACTGTGGCCGTTCCACAGTTCCTAGGGAAATACGTGAATATTCTCCTAATCCATCGATACTACTAGACCAGCATGAGAAGTCTGGAGGCAGACTTAGTGCCCTTCCTTCTGAATAACACATCCCTGCATTTTCGTGAAGATTCTTGTCTCGCACCATTCTGAGAAACTATAACAGTATTCTCTTTTAGGTGAGAAAGGGAGATGCTCTGCTAGCAAGCTGGGGGGAGGCTTTTAAGGTGAACAGGGTTGGAGGGACTCCTTGAACAGCCGCAGGGACTTCTGTACGGTGTCAGGACAGATGTAAATGGAAGGGCCAGGAAGGTGTAGCCGTGAGCAGCTGGGCAGCCTCTTGTCCGTTGAAGGCCAGGTGCCTCCACGCAGCACGTGTCCTGACTCCGAGGGCCAGGAGGTGGTCCTTCCTGATAGAACACATCCTCATCCGAACTCTTGTCCTCTTCCCAGAGGCGGCCTCACTACCTGCATCCCTCCTCCTCCCTTCTTCCCCCCTTACTCCCTATCTCCCCCGACTCGCCACAACTTGGAGATCACAGCTCCTCTCCACGGCAGTCAGGACCCCACCTGCCAGTGCAGGAGACATGGGAGACGTGGGTTCGATCCCTGGGTCAGGAAGATCCTCTGGAGGAGGAAATGGCAACCCACTCTGGTATCCTTGCCTGGAGAATCCTATGGACAGAGGAGCCTGGCAGGCTACGGTCCATGGGGTCGCAGAGTCAGACGTGACTGAGCACAGCACGTACATAATTGATGACCAACGTTGTGTTAGCCTCTGGGTACAGCAAAGGGATTCAGCTAGCCGCATACATGTATCTATTCTTTTTTCAAATTATTTTCCCATTTGGGTTATTTCAGAGTCTTTTCAACGTTCCACTTTGCTCACTCACAGCACCACCCCCTCAATTAGCTTACACTCTCGGAGCAAACGCTTGTCCTGGGGCAGCTTGTCCTGGACTCATCTCATGAGATGGGAGGCCGCAGGGAACCTGGCCATGGGCACCAGAGAGGGGGGTCTCCCTGGCACTCGCACCCCTGGCACCTCGGGGCAGCTTGACTGGGCTGCCTCTGGGCTGGTGTCATTGTGAGGCTGGAGTGCTGGCCGGGAACCAGCACAGAAGGTGGCGAGGGGGTCATCGGGAGAGGGCAGCTGAAAGTCCAGGATTCTGAGGCTTGAGTTCCCCTCTCCTCCAGACCTCTGTGCCGGCCCAAGCGCACCTCTCAGTCCAGCCTTTGTGGGGGTCACTGGGGAAATGCCAGCTGTTTCTGGGCCCTTGGCCTGCTCTCTCTGCAGAGGGCACTTCATTCCTTCAATATCTAGCTATACTAGGTGGTTATGCCTAAACAGTGGTGATTCCATTAGCTAAAACCCCACTTCAAGGTGAAAGTTAACCAATCAGTCAGTAGGTGCCGTGAGTTTTATAAGCAGTTGATGAGCATGTAGAAATCTAGAAACTCAGAAAATCACCATGTAATCTTTTAGCTTCATCTTTATTTGTTCAGTATTCAAATCAATGCCAGAGAAAGCGTGCTTTCTTTGTCATGGTAGAGAATGAAATATTGCTTCAAATGAAGCACAGATGAAATAATGCAACTCACTCCTCATTTTAAATGATCCTCCTTTCAAGATGGAAACCCTGATTCTCGTGGCCCAGATGTCCCACAACGGAATGCCTGAAAAATAAAAATCTAAAGGCAAGTAGCCATATAAGAAGCAGTCCCACAAAATTATTTTGACTGTGAATGGAACTGTATAAAGCACAGGCATGTGGGTAAAAACTCACAGGGCATCCAGAATAAAGGAAATTCTGGGGTAAACGTGGTGATATAAGGACACGGGACGTGCGGTTTTTGAAAGAATGACATGGCCCAAGGACACACCATAAAACTGATTAGAATCAGATGGGACCGAGATGGCAGACAAGACGAGACCTTGATCCTCAGTCAGCAAGTGAAATGATACACCCAGAGGTGCCATGACTGCTCCAAGGCACGGTTAAAAGACCAAGGAGTGGGCGGTGGCCCAAATCCTGGAAATCTCACCCCCTTCCCAAAAATAATTGGAATAACCCTCCCACTCATTAGCATATGAAATTGGCCAGCTTATAAAAACTCAGTTCAGTTCAGTTCAGTCACTCAGTCGTGTCCGACTCTGCGACCCCATGGACTGCAGCACGCCAGGCCTCCCTGTCCATCACCAACTCCTGGAGTTCACCCAAACTCATGTCCATTGAGTCGGTGATGCCATCCAGCCATCTCATCCTCTGTCCTCCCCTTCTCCGTCTGCCTTCAATCTTTCCCAGCATCAGGGTCTTTTCAAGTGAGTCAGTTCTTCGCATCAGGTGGCCAAAATATTAGAGTTTCAGCTTCAGCATCAGTCCTTCCAGTGAATATTCAGGACTGATTTCCTTTAGGATGAACTGGTTTGATCTCCTTGCAGTCCAAGGGACTCTCAAGAGTCTTCTCCAACACCAGAGTTCAAAAGCATCAATTCTTCAGCGCTCAACATTCTTTATGGTCCATCTCTCACATCCATACATGACTACTGAAAAAACCGTAGTTTTGACTAGATGGACTTTTGCTGGCAAAGTAGTGTCTCTGCTTTTTAATATGCTGTCTAGGTTGCTCGTAGCTTTTCTTCCAAGGAGCGCCAAATTCCAGGGCTGCCGCGCTCTCCTTCTGCGATGGCCCACACTGTCTGTGGAGTGTGCTTCTCGCTGTATCTGAGTAAATCCACTTCCTACCTGTCACTTTGTCTCTCGCCGAATTCTTTCTGTGATGAGACATTCGCCTGATGAGCCTCTTTAGGTTCTGAAACCAGGTACCACGCGTGTGGCTGGGTTTGAGTCCCAGCACGTGGTCCGAGACCCGTCTGTGGTGAACAGTTGCAGTATGACCGGCATCTCTGCTCCTTTGGTGTTTAACAGTCTGCACTGCTGTTCCGCGTTTCCTTACAACGCAGAGGAGGGAGTCAGAGGTGTGTGTTGATTTCTCTCCTCAGTACGGGGTATCCAATAGATGTTCTGTAAGTGAAGTTGGATAACAATAAAAGTTATCCAATAAAAAGTTAACAATAAAAGTATAACAATAAAGTGGGCCTTATGAGGAGAGTCAATCTGCACGCTAATAGCACAGTTTAGAAAAGAGCCTGGAGATAGCACACATTTGCCTAATTCCTTCTTAAGGAAGCAAGATGCGGATGGAATCCCTTCTGTGCATCTTGAGGTAGGGATGGTCCCCCTGGTCCATCTTTAACTGGTGGCTGGTTCGGGCTCTTCACTCTGACCTCAGAGCTGAGTCCTGCCCGAGTCCCTGGGACTCCCTTGGCCTCAGATGCAAGGAAGCCTGAAGTAGCCATGTGGCCACCCCCAGGGCAGCAGCACTTTCAGCGTGGGCACAGGGAGCTTCGAGCGTGTATGGCAAGGGGCGCATTCCGTTCCATCCTCGTCCTCCCGGTGACAGAGGTTTCTTCTAGTCTCTAGGAGCTGAGTCTTCTTCCCCTGGACCCAGTCTCTGCAAAACAGGGCAGCCAGACCAGCTCTGAGATCACAGAGACCATCACCCACCAGCTCTGACTTCCTCCTCTCCCATCACCCCTCCTCCCAGTCTGACTCAAAGCCACCAGTTGCCGGGGTCCAGCCCCGGCGGGTCCAGGGAATTCGAAGCGGGGACGGCGTCGGCAAGGAAAAACTTATTTATTTAGAGATATAAGATTTAGATTAATAGTATAGTGGGAAAATTAAGATGGAGAAAAGAGGCTGAATAACTTGGTTTACGGGGAAAACCAATAAAACCTTGAGACAAGAGGTTTGCACCATCTACGTTGGGCCACCGGCGCCCACTTGAATCTCTAAGGGTGCCCCACCTTGGGCTCCCTTTCGCGCAGGACTTAAAAAGCCAGGGCAAGTAAGTAGACGTGGTGAGCCTCCCCGCTCCAGATGGGAATTCAGCCAGAAATTAGAGTAAAGAATAGACACGGGGGAAGCCCAGCATCGGTGCAAGACTCCAGATGCAAGACTCCCGATGCAAGACTCCAAAAACTATTTTTCAAAATCAACTCATATACCCCAAGTTGTGCATAATGGAATATGCAGAGTTATGCAGGGCAGCAGTCCTGACCTTCACTGAAACAAGGCTTTCTTTTGCATACCCTCCCATATACAAAAGGTCTCAGGTAGTTTACATTATCTTTTGGCCAAGAGGCCTGTTAACATTTTTATGGCTCTCTTCACGGATAATTGTCCGTTAATCAGAGAACTCCTTTTCCCTAGAAGTGTTTTTTCTTTACTCTGCATTACCCTCAAAATACTAAATGAAGCTACATTCCTATAGAACAAAGGTGCAGTGGGTTGTAACAAAGAAAGTACTTAACTCAAAGATCTAATATTGTTAATACCAGGTCTACTACCTGTTTTTCTATATACCAACTATATCTTACAAATAAAAGATATGAAAATTTGGCAGCAAGTATTGGCTCAACAAATGAAACCTTTANAATTGTCTGTTAATCAGAGAACTCCTTTTCCCTAGAAGTGTTTTTTCTTTACTCTGCATTACCCTCAAAATACTAAATGAAGCTACATTCCTATAGAACAAAGGTGCAGTGGGTTGTAACAAAGAAAGTACTTAACTCAAAGATCTAATATTGTTAATACCAGGTCTACTACCTGTTTTTGTATATACCAACTATATCTTACAAATAAAAGATATGAAAATTTGGCAGCAAGTATTGGCTCAACAAATGAAACCTTTAATCAGTCCTATTCTAATGATTTTGACTCCTCGGAAGCTCCTACATTCCTAGGATGTTTTAAGCTTCCTGTGCCTCCCACAGTCAGGAGGCCTCAAGCAATCACCTGCTCAGCTGTAAGAGTCTTGCAGGCAGGCTAGAAAGCCACCAGAGGGGTTTTTGGATTGAAACACTCTTTCAAATGCAGAAGACTAAAGCCCTTAGTTGACTTTTCCCAGAGAATGTCAGAAGAGTGGAAAAGCAGGAAGATCCTTATTTGGGGGCGGGGGGGTACATGCCCAGGAAATGCCAGGGAGAAAACCCCTGAGATTTGACTCGTCCTTGCCCATCAAAATCTCCTGCCGCGTGACCTTGTCACGGGTGGGATTCCTCACGCTGGCTCCCAGCAACCAGTGCCAACAACCTAGGTTCACTTCACTCATCTTGGTTCCTTACATGCAGATCTGCTCAAGTCCATCCCCCAGGTAACCTCCCCTGGCACTATTCTGCCTCAGGCTTTCCCTCCTCATTCCTTATGTCCATAACCCACCCCCCCCCCATACCCCCATAAACTTTGCCACTCAAGAACTGTTCTCAGTCCCATTCCTAGCTTTACATGGTCTGACCCTGCTCACATTGTTTCCAGGATTATGGGCCCATTCAGCATACCTGCCCGTGCCACCCAGGGTCTGGGCCCAGTGGGCAGAATCTCTCTAGTTTGCAGAAACTTGAGAAAGGAAGTCTCTGGGCTTTTTTCTCTACAGTCCTTTCTCATTGGTCCATTTACTGATTCTTCGACTCAGTTCATTCCTTCAGTGGATCGCACATTCACAGTTCCTGAGATCCCAACCGTGCTAAGAAATTGTTGTGATGATAGGGTTACAGAGACACAGTGTCTGCTTTCTGATCACAGTGTGTGGGTGGCTCTCCTTCCAGAGAGAGGATAAACATTTATTTCGGGTGGAACCAAAGTAAACCAAGGGCTTCCCCAGGGGTTCAGCAGTAAAGAATCCTCCTGCAATGCAGGAGACACAGGAGAAGAGGGTTCGATCCCTGGGTTGGGAAGATCCCCTAGAGGAGGAAATGGCAACCCACTCTAGTATCCTTGCCTGGAGAATCCCATGGATGGAGGAGCCTGGTGGGCTACAGTCCATAGGGTTGCAGAGAATCAGACACAGGTGAAGCAACTTAGCACTCATGTGTGCAAAGTAAACCAAAGTGGCTGAAATGATTAACCAAGCTCCATGGGCACTAACACAGGTCCTGTCTGGGGCAGGGTCAGAGCCTGGCTCAGCTGCTCCCAGGAAAAGCAAGGCCTGCAGCCTCCAAGAAGCATGAGGGCCTCAGGACTGGCCTGGGGCCGACAGGCAGACAATAAGGCTCCTGGTTGCCGGGGAGTCAGACCCCTGTTCTTTGGGTGATAACTACTGAAATTCCAGTCCTTGTATAACTAACTCTTCACAGACCTTTATGGTTTACAGAATGCCGGCTCATCTGCTGTCTTGATGGGTGTGGATTACCTGCTCAGTCGTGTCCGGCTCTCTGTGGCCCTGTGGAAGTAGCCCACCAGGCTCCTCTGTCCGTGGGATTCTCCAGGCAAGAATGCGGGAGTGGGTTGCCATTTCCTACTCCAGGGGAGCTTCCTGACCCAAGAATCGAACCTGTGTCTCCTGCATCTCCTGCTTTGCAGGCAGATTCTTTACCGCTAAGCCACCAGTGAAAGTGAAGTGTAAATGAAGGTCACTCAGTCGTGTCTGACTCTTTGCGACCCCATGGACTATACACTCCATGGAATTCTCCAGGCCAGAATACTGGAGTAGGTAGCCGTTCCCTTCTCCAGGGGATCTTCCCAACCCAGGGATTCTTTACCAGCTGGGCTACCAGGGAAGCCCAAGAATACAGGGGTGGATAGCCGTTCCTTTCTCCAGGGGATCTTCCCAACCCAGGGATCGAACCCAGGTCTCCTGCATTGCAGGCGAGTTCTTTACCAGCTGAGCCACCAGGGAAGCCCAAGAATACTGGGGTGGATAGCCGTTCCTTTCTCCAAGGGATCTTCCCAACCCAGGGATCGAACCCAGGTCTCCTGCATTGCAGGCGAGTTCTTTACCAGCTGGGCTACCAGAGAAGCCCAAGAATACTGGGGTGGATAGCCGTTCCTTTCTCCGAGGGATCTTCCCAACCCAGGGATCGAACCCAGGTCTCCTGCATTGCAGGCGAGTTCTTTACCAGCTGAGCAAGCCCTCAGTAAGTGCCTCCACAACTCTCTCAAGGAGGCATTCTCTTTGTCACCATTTTATAGAGGAGGCAGCAGAGGGTCAGGAAAGGTAACTAATTTGCCTGATGACGCAGCTTCCAGCGAGAGAAATGGTCCCTGGCCCAACTCCCATGCTCTGTGTAACGCGTTGTTTCCACAGCCCTCGTCAGGGGACGTCCGTGGGGGAACACTGCACTTCCATTCAAAACTGCAGCGGCACCAAGACACAGCGGCACGGTGTGCAAATGCTTGGCCCAGGGGCTTGGCTGGCTTCCCTCCTTGCCCCATGTACCTTAGAAAATGTGTCTTATGAACATTAAAAAGAAAAGGCAAAAGGGCCCCTTCCAAGAAAACACGTATTTTTGAGCTCAAGTGAAAATATTCCATCACAGTCTGAAAATTTCATGGTTTCTGAGGCAGCCAAGTTGCTTTTTCTATAAATCAGCTTCCTTATCCTCACGAGGACGTGTGTGTTTGCTAAGTCGCTTCAGCCATGTCTGACTCTTTGTGACCCCACGCTCTATAGCCCTTGGCTCCTCTGTCCGTGGATTTAAGTTTCCTCAAATCCACGTTCCTAGTGAGTGGACTCTCTTCTGGTCCTGAGCAAAGAAATCATGGCAGGAATGATTATGTGGAGGCCAAAGTGATCAGGAGACGGATGTCTAACGTTCCCAGAACGCTCATGCCTAGTGGTGGTGCTTAAACCCTGTCCAGTCTTAGGGGATATTATTAGCAAGAATGCTGTTCTGGAAGCCTAGAGATATTCAGAGAGAAAGGGGTGAAAAGCTAGGTCCTCTTTTGGCTGGAAGTAAAGCGCTCACTTCCAACGTCCAACACCACGTGTACCAAAGAGTCATAGCTAGGAGTCAGGTTGACCCTCCCTTCAGTCACGCGTCATTATTTTTTGCATGGGAAGAATGATCACCCCACGACCAGCCAGGGTCTCTGGCCATTTGGGTGAGTGTGTATTATTTGAGTAGTATTTCACCAGGCCCCGAGGCAGCCTGTCCCGAGGACCCTGAGAACCGTGCAGCTGTTTGCATTTAGAGGTGCCCTCCTAACCCGTCCCCCACAGTTGCCCTTCCGGTGGCTTGTCAGGTACCTCTCTTTCCTGGCGTGAAGTGGCTGACATGTCAGTAGCTGTTCATTTTGTCATAATCATCTTTCCCTCTGTTGTCTCACTGAGCCTGTTCCCCTTGGAGCCTTCCTTCTGGACAGAGTGTATTTCCTCATTCATCTGGCTTTCACGGAGATTCCTTTTGATGCCTGGACAGTCGTTTTTTGCTTCCAGTTGTTTTAAATCATTTTTAAATCACTTGCTTTCTATGCTAGCTTGTGATGTTTTCAAAATTCAGAGACCTTCCCATCAGAGTATGTTTTACTAATAAAAGTGATTTAACTGCTCCTGTGGCCATTTAGAAAGACTGTCTTTTGTGAAGCTCTTTTCCATGTTTAGACTGATGTTGAGTAAGGCAGTGAAAGTTGCTCAGTTGTGTCCGACTCTTTGTGACCCCATGGACTATCCAGTCCGTGGAATTCTCCAGGCCAGAATACTAGAGTGGGCAGCCTTTCCCTTCTCCAGCAGATCTTCCCAACACAGGGGTCGAACTCAGGTCTCCCGCATTGTAGGCGGATTCTTTACCAACCAGCTGAGCCACCAGGGAAGCCCAAGAATATTGGAGTGGATAGCCTGTCCCTTTTCCAGGGGATCTTCCTGACCTAGGAATTGAACCAGGGTCTTCTGCATTGCAGGCGGATTCTTTACCAACTGAGCTACCAGGGAAGCCTCTGAGTAAGCCAAGTACACTTGTTTTCTTATTTCCATCAAACTCCATCAAACTCGACTCAGTGTGATATTGGCACACCGGCCCTGACAGAAGAGCTTGTGTGCACTGACCGTGATGTAGGCTTGTGTGCAGTGACCACGATGCAGGCATGTGTGTGCAGGTGTGCACACGTCGGGGGAAATGGAGACACGTGTTTCAGCTGAGTCCTTGCAGCCAGGCCCGGCGTTTCCAGGGACGTAATGAATGATGCTGCGGGAGCCATCTTCACTCAAGTGAGACATTCTTCTCCCAGGCTAATGTTTTCCATGCCAGTAGGCAGGTTTCCTAAGATCAAACCCGTCTGCCACTTGCATCCCACAGCAACCTGGCAACTTGCTGCCTGGCTGTTCTTTTTTCATCTTGACCCCTGGCCTGGGAGAGATGCAGTTTAGTGACACGCCTTTAAAGAATTGTCTGGTCACTCGGGCAAGTGTGTACTGTTATTTGCTCACGTCATGAGGGTTTGGTGTCCCTGAATAGACGGGCGGCAGTATGACCGTGATTCCTTATGTGTCCAGTCGGCTGTCAGGGACTGAAACCCTTCACAGGGACAGCAGGCATGTGAGAGATGACTGCAAAGCCCACGAAAGGTGCATTATTTTTCTACCCATCCTTCAGAAGCTTTACTTTCCTTGGCCTCACTGCCAGTTACCCAGATCTCTAAAAATAAACCCTGGACACAGGAAATGGCAACCGACTCCATTATTATTGTCTGGAAAATCCCATGGACAGAGGAGCCTGGTGGGCTACAGCCCACGGGGTTGCAAAGGTTTGGACACACCCGAGCAACTGGGCACTAGAAATGAAAGGACCTGTCTCTAGTTTCCATCCACGACCCTAAACCTCTCAGAGCTTCTATTCCATTGGAAGGGCAAGTTGGTCAGTAGCAGGTGTCATCCTGTGGCTAACGTTAAATCATTTGAACTACACATATGCAGACCCAGGTTCAATCCCTGGGTCGGGAAGGTCCTCTGGAGAAGGAAATGGCAACCCACTCCAGTATTCTTGCCTGGAAAATTCCAGGGACAGAGGAGCCTGGCGGGCTACAGTCCATGGGGTCCCAAAGAGTCAGACACGACTGAGCGACTCACACACACACACATATGCAGAAAGAAGGGATCTAGTCTGTATTCTCTTCCTTTATTTTTTAAACTTCCAGCGTACTTTTTATCTGGCAAATTGAACTGCTCCTGCCCTGTAAAATGATTCAAACTTCACGGGCCAGTCTCTTAAGGGGTTGTCTCATCTAGTTTTAAAAAGCTCTACAAAGAACATTTGTTTTCCTTTCTGGGAAACAGTGTCACAGTTTATCACTCTGTGAGAAATGTCTTATCAAATCTTAAGATCAACTGTCCTTTGATATAGTTGGAATCCATTATCCTGAGTGAGAACTTCATTTTCTACAGCAAACAAAAGATCAGTGCCCTCTTTAGAAATAGCATTTTCCATATTGACAGAGGAAAATTACATCCGGACCGGATTCTCTGATGTAACAACAGCTCTTTTCCGAACCTGACACTCCCAACACCCTCTCCTGAAGCCGCGGCCAGAAACAGAAGGGGCCCCATTTCCACTGACTTCCCGTGGAGAGGAATCTCTCTGCGAGACATTGAACCCAAATGACACCGGATTATACCTTCTGTCATCTCCTTTTAGAGAAAGAGGGGAAAAAAAGAAAAGAAAAATCAAAGTCTTGACTTGCTATTATTTTCTTAAAAGTTTTCCAAAACATAACTTGGGCTTTAATAGTATTGACTCTCTTGGGTCCCTGAGTACCCAGGCTGGTTACTTATGCAAATTGCTGTGCTCTGTAATTAGGGTAAAGCATTTCGGTTAAATTGCCTTTCTACACAGGCATCTCCATCTTAGACCAACCTTGGTAAATAAATTGAACCTGCTGGGTTTGAAAATTAGAAAGCCAAGCACAAGCGAGTACATTCCTTCAACTGGCTTTGCCTGGGCTTCTCTGGTCTCAGATTTGATTAACTCGAAACGACAATGCAGAGACGTCGAGCCCACGCAGGGCTCTGCGATGCCTTGACGTGCACGAAGGCTGGCTCGTGACAAAGCACAGAAAGCCTCCTTCTCCGCAGATTCTTGTCGTTAGCTGCCCCTCCCCCCGCATCTGAACTTTCATCAGAGAGTGGAGAGTTTTTAAGTCCCTTTTCTTTAAAATCGCCTTTTTAGCAAAGTATTTATGTAGGATGCACGTGTCTTTTGGTGGTGCAAATGTCTTTAGAAACCTATTACAGAAATAATGAGGACGGTAAAGGATTATTCCCCCGAAAAGAGAACGAATACAAGAGCCCAGGCAAGACTAGCCTGCAGATGCAAGTCTTAGAGCCCCGCCCAGGGCTGAGCTGTGCAATGGCTTAATTTTTTTTTTAATTAATTGCCATGTTTAATTGGAATATTTAGCTTGAAAATATAGATTTATAGCTTCTCTGTAAAGAGAAAGCAACAGAGGGGCTCTTGTTCGACAGAATGGACATTCTCACGTGTGAAATAAGAGCAGCAAAAGGTGACACGCCCCCCCCCCCCACCTTAAACACAGCTTGCTATCACCCCCTGCTGCCCACCCCCTCTCCCGCTCCCTCCCAGGCTCCAGACCCCAACTCGATGTCCTCTCTTCTTGAGCCTCTCCCATTCTTTTTGGTCTCCTACCAGATCACTTTCTTTCCGAACAGACAAACAGCTCATGTTAAGACGGAATACTCCTTCTCAAGCACTGCCAAGAAAGATCCAGAATGTCGAGTTGCCAAGGAACGGCTGCTGAGCCAGTGCTCTCACCAAAAAGGAGAAAGCCCCCGTGTCTCTGTGATGTTGTCCCAGAGTTATTCATACAACAGCCAAGAGCCAGGAAATTGCTCTCCCCCTGTTCCTAGCTCCACTCACTCCCACCTGCCTCACCCTGGTGTTTAATTGGGGGCAAAAATGTTTCAGTGGGATATGGATGAATTGGAAAGGATTCAAGGGAGAGTGACAAACCTGATTAAAATGATTATGGGACTGCAAAATCGATCTGCAAGGAGAAGCTTGAGGAATTGGGCTTATTAAGTCTGAGGGAAAGGAAGCCCTGGGTGGACATACTCAGTGTATTAAAGGACGTGGCACATCCTGACCGGCCTTCTCTTGCTCTGCTGAAGACGGAGCAAATGGAAACTCGTCTTCTGAGACGGGGGAGAATTTTTAATCATGTATAATGGAGAATGTCGGGACCACAAGGGCTATCCCTTAGGAGAAGCATTTCTGAGGTTGAAAGAGCACTCACATCCATTCTCCTTGAGGCAGGTTCTGTAAGGGTAGAGAGTTGACAAGTCAGTTTATATCCTGTCTGCCTGGAGGCAGGAGTTTGTGTAGGATGACCTTTGAGGGCATCATCCATTCCTTTGAGTCTGCAGAATTATGGAAGGTCTTGAATCTGATTCGAGCGTGTTTGAGGGCAAGTACCCATCAGCTCCCGGCCTTCACAAGCTGGATGACATGAGCACACACTCCTTGCTGTTGGATTAACACCTGGGATCTCAGCTATTCAAGCAATCATTTCTTTGTAGTCCATGATTGCAAACTAACAGTCATTAGTCTGCTGTGACACATAAAAACAGCGCGGCTTTTATGCCTCACGTACGGACCACTTCTCTTAGTGAAGTGTTTCCATGGATACGTTACATCAGAAACGTCACCACCAAACATAAGAACATGACAAGCCGTCCTCATGTGGCAGAAAAGGCAGCTCGCTCATTTTGTCTATTATGTATTGAACACCTATTTACCTGCCGGGATCAGTGTTTTGTATAGAGAATTTGAAGCCAAAAAGTGAGTCAGGCTCACACTCCCCAGGGCGGTTGGCAGGGGCGGGGAGCAATTCCAGCCCAAGGTGAAAATCTCTTACTAGAATACAGGTCACTGAGTAGTGTAAGGAGGCTGCCATGAGTGCTCAGGGGATGTATGAAAAGACGAAATCCCACCTGAAGTAGGATGAAACGGTCAGAAAGCATCACCTGTGCATCGTGCCAGTGGGAGTAGGAAAAGAGAGGAAAGGTGAAGAGCAGGCAGAGAGAAGAGGGCATGGTCGGAGAAAGGAGTTGGAGAGAAGAGAGAGTCTCTCGCTGGCAGCTCTGTGCACCGTGGGAGGGTTTGGGGTCCCAGCAGAAGCTGGGCTACACCCAGTAGCTCCCTGGAACTTGCCCTCATGGCCCGACCAGTGGGATGCTAGTTTGCAGGAGAGATCAGTTCAGTTCAGTTCAGTCACTCAGTCATGTCTGACTCTTTGCAACCCCATGGGCTACAGCATGCCAGACTTCCCTGTCCATCACCAACTCCCGG